>PVKE010046011.1:0-12407 GCA_004027555.1 Craseonycteris thonglongyai | reverse complement strand
TCTTCAGTAAATGGTGCTACGCCATTAATATTAGGTAACCTAATCATTCATTGAAATATTTCTTAAATATTTATGTCTGATAATGAGAGTTGAACATGAAGTAAAGCAAGTTTTGGTCTGTGAATGGGAACTTTCCTCTGCACATTAAATTCTACCCTTAGAGAAATAAATTAAGCTAAAGCCCGACAAATATTCAGGTTTTAGGTAGCAAGAGTTGTTTTCTCTGTTTTTGGGGGTTTTTTTTGTCTCAAATGTAGCATAAAATAAGAGATAATTTTATTCTGCTCAACACAACCCAGAGAAAGGAATGATCTATCCCCACAAATGACATAAAGACATTAAACCAATAATAGTCAAATCATTATTCCTCCACCTCAGGAAGTAAGTCAATAAAGACGAGCCTCCAGTGTTTGAGGCAACAGCCTGGAAAAACATGTGCCAGTGAGGCAATAGCTTTCCTTTAATAGATAAGAGCTGGGTCAGAGAGGAGAGGACTTAGAAAGTCTCAGCTGTCATCATAGAGAGGTTGCTGTTGATAAAGCTGTATCTACCTCTTGAGGCTAAGGCTCTGAGTTCATGGGCTGTCCCTCAGGCTTATATCAAGATGGGAAATCGGGTACCCAGAAGTCTAAGCTTTGATCTAGAGGAATCATTAACTCCATCTGAGTCAAGGAGTGAAATTCACAGCCTACAGCAATATTCTATCTGGAGTCAGAAATTGGAAAATGGCATACTTGGAAAGTGGGTCTGTGATATATGGTACCATTTCTGGTTTTCCTACCCATTTATCAAATAAATGGCCTGATGTGTGTGAACATTCAAGCTTAAGGTTATTGTTTCTTTTTAACTGCCTATGGAAAAGCATGATTCATTATTCAGAAAAAAAAAAGTTAGAAAAAAGTTATGAAAACGAATCCAGAAGTCACTCTATACCAAATGTTTCTAAAAACTCTATAGGAGCATCAGATTATTTTTAAAAACTATAGGAACCTTATGCACCACAGAATAATCCAATAAATGATCACACAGAATGACCTTGAGGAACTTACTTAATCCCTCCAAGAGTATTAAGGAAACTGATATATTCCCATATTCACATCTTTTATTGCTGTGCAAATCTAAAATCCCTCGTGGCCTTTGTCTTTTAAAATAAAAATGTGTACATGTGCCTTCCAGTTTACAATAAGACACTTTGTGAGTGATAATGCACTCATTTTTGCTTCACATAACAACCCGCTTTCTTCTCTCTTTTTGTCATCTCAAAAATGGGTAACATCAGTCTCTGAAGAAAAATAGAGTGTATAAAATATAAGCACACACTCTAGGGACTTTCTGACAGTTTCTTGTGATATATTGTTCCAAACAGTACATATCACTGCTCTTATCCTTCATCATTAGATCATATGAATCATTTATTCAGGGTTCATTCTCTGTGAACAATAAGTTCCAAAAGAAAGCAATAAACATCACTGCCATTTTGACATGCATTACACTAATCAATGGGAGTTCTGTCACTTGCTTGACAACTATGCAACTGAGATACAGTACAAATTAAAATAGTAAAGCAATGTATATGGCTTTTACTATCATTTAATGTTTGGCTAAATTAATATATACCTTTATTTTGTATTAACTAAGAAAGTAATATTGTTCACAGGAATTACAATCAGTGCAACCTGTCATTTGTTCATCTGAATTATGAGCAGAAAGAGAATTACATACAACTAATTGCCTTATTACATCTGTTTGCATGTAAAATTCCCACATAGAGTCCAAGTTACTGCAGTAGCTAAGATGGGACATGTCCTTACCATGACTTGTTCAGTGATCTCCTTCATTATTAAACTATCTTCATTTTGATGTTCAACATATTCTTTTAAGTCATACTTTCAATTCAAAACCTATAGTATAATATGCCAAACCACAATTTACCGTAGTTCATATAACAATAAACAAAATATATAATGTAAATACTTTTTTTCAAAGAAAAAAAAAGCAGTACTGTATGCTTTTCATACACAGTATCTTAAAGGGAAAAAGAATGTTCACTTTAAAAAATGTGCAATTTTTAAATATTATTGGACCTCGTTATTTCCTAAAGGTCTGCCAGGTCTTAAGTACCATACAAACATTACAAAGTTCAGAACATGTTCCTTTCTTATAAATATCTTCCATCTCACTCCTTATTTTTATTTGACCTCAATCAGTGCTACTAAAATAATCTTCTGTGTGAACTTATTAGGGATAGAAATGGTGGTAGAATGAGAAGGCTAGTGCTAAGGTGGAGGCGGGGATAAGGCAGAGGAAGCAAGACAGGGGAACCACAGCCTAGAATTTTCATGGAGTGGGTATAGTTAAGAGAAAATTAACACGATCTAAATATTCTGAGAGAGACAGGACTGGGGGGGAAACTGGGAGGTTTCGAACAGTAGTAAGAGAAAGAGCTGAAAATAGAGAGTTCACTGATTTACACAGAAGAGCGAGCGCTGTTTTACTCGCACTTCTCATTGCTATGCCTATGCCTACCACACTACTCATACAGCACAGAATGTTTGGGGGCCAAAGTTTAGATTAGTGCGAGTTACACATTTTCTTAAGAAGATACTTAAGAAATTACATTAGCAAAATAAAAGTGAAGCCCAGTAAAAAGGAAACAAAATATCTACTCAGGGACAGCAAGTGAAGTGTCAGGATGGCATTTGGGCAGCAGACCTAGAGAGCAACCACTCCAAATAGAGCTGAAGGGAAGATCTCCAAGAAAATGTGGAAGCCAGAAACACAGTGGTGGTGGATTTCATCACATAGCTAATATGACATGATTAAGAGTTGGGAAAAACTGTAGGACATGATAAAGGAACAGAACATAAGGAACTACAAAGGCAGAGAGAAATTTAAAGAAAATTAAAATATGCATTAAAACATCACTGTCCAAGTATCTTGAACAACCAACAGGAAATCAGTGGATTTCAAAAGAATGTTATAGACTCCAGGCAATAGACATAATAACCATTAGAAGTACAGACATAAACATACATTTCTTCTTCCTACAGGAAATTACAGACTTAAGTGGACAATCTGGACAAAAAATAAAAGCATTCTACAAATATAAAGAAAACTATTATCTGGCCCAATTTTAAGTATTCAGTAGAGATGTGAAAACAGGATGTTTTGTGTGGACATTCTTTCTTGAGTAACCTCAATGTTTTCACATGAAGAAAAAAAAAATATGTACTCATAGAATACTATTTAACTCTATGGGAATTTACATCTACATTACCATAGTAATGAAAAAGAGTTTACTAGTGGTCAATTTTTATTAACAACCTATGGACAGAGAATGAAAGATTTAAATATTGGTTGCAGATTAGAATTTAAATGTTATCAATATTGAAAAATGTAAATCAGCACAGCTGACAGATTTTAGGAAATGGAAGGGAGAATATGGTAAAGAAATGGAGAGGAGCTGTAATAGTGTGATCTTACAAAGGAAAGACAAGAGATTCCTTAGCACATGAGTCTATTCACAGAGGTTTAAGTATATTAGTTACTATTATTTTATTTTATTTACAGTGAAGAAAAAAAATTAATGATACAACTATACAGAAAGAAGAACAGATTAAAATTGCAAATATTCAAATCTTCAACCAACATAAGAGGAAGTCAATAAATAGCATGTAAATTTGCTGTCAAGAAATGAAATGAGAATTTTAATAAGAAATAAGAGTTAACTACAAAAAAATACCAAAAGCAAATTTTTAACAATAGGTGCCCTGTAAAATGATAATTTAAGGTAAGTAGCTAAGAGTGCTGTAAGAAAGTTGTACTCTTCTGTAGAATTTATTTTCTTTACTTTTTAATCCATGAACAAGAATTCACAAGTATTTAATGGCAGCAGAACTATACACCCATCATAGCAGCAAACATGAAAGAACAAGAGCAACAAAGAAAGTTTTTAAAATTTACTGGACCTCTTCCTGAAAACCCTTCAGACCACACCTTAGAAATTCCCTAAAATCAGTTGGTAACACCTGCTAGGAGCTCCAGTTGCTATAAAAAGCAGATGCTCTTGCCATAGTAAGTACGTACGTGGTTTGTAGATATATATGTGCATATCAACAGAGAGAGATATATAGACAGAAACATCTACCTATATCTCTATCTATCTAGATATATAAATTACATGTATACAAAAACGTGTATGAAAGTTTAATAACATTACAACATACAAATACACATTTGCAGTACAATATGCTTATATATAAAATTATATGTCTATGAAGGCAACTAAATATACACACTTTTAATATATATTATATAATATGACATATAGCTAGATAAAATAATCACATACTTATGGGGCCTGTCATTTATGTAAGTTTATATTTCTAACTAAGTTTTATATTCCTCATAAAGAAAAGAAAAAGACTTATGTCTAAGGCAAATATTGTTGTTTGAAAAATTAAAATAAAACAAAATAAGTTAAGCACATAATTCAGTTCCTGGAAAATAGTGCAGGCTATTAACATTTTAGTTACTTGCTTCTTAATCTATGCTCAGTAACAGTCCACAGGACAGCGTTGTCTTATCAAATAACCTAATTTTAGAAAAACAAAATATAATGTACCACCTGCAGATATGTAACTCTGCCATTTCCCTCTGCGTCACTATAGCCACAAACACACACAAATGTTACCTGAATTTATACTTCATAATATTATGTCTGTAAGAATTTTAACTCCCATTTAAATAATTTTTTCCAATTATTTAAAAATTTTTAAAAAATAAGCACTATAAGAAATGCAAGAAATCACATTTTAAGTTGAAGAATATCATGTCAAAACAGGCAAATCGAGTTCTAGAAATCAGAATTAAAATACTTTCTACTTTATTTAAGTAATAAAAAATTTTACTGCTTTTATATCATGTCTGTACTAATTCCAACCACTTAAATGTTGAAGAATAATAAATTGTAAAGTTTGGTCCTTGTTAAAAAGAATAAATAAATAGGAGGTAAAAATATTTGATTTAAATGATGGATCAGGTAAATACTTTATTCATATGGAAGCAACATAAGTGAAAAGGGAAAGTTTCCAAATAAAGTAGAATATGGCTCCATTGTAAAGGCAATACCATGGAGCATAAAAAATATTTGTAACAGACGATGCTAGAACAATTGGACATCATATGAAAATAAAAAACAAATGTAGTCACAGACATTATATCCTTCACAAAAATTTATACAATATGGATCACAGACTTAAATGTAAAATGCAAAACTATAAAACTAGAAGATAACATAGAAGAAAAACTACACGACTTTGAGTATGGCAATGCCTTTTTATATACAACACCAAAGACATGATCTATGAAGGAAAAAAACTGATAAGCAAATTTCATTAAAATTAAAAATTTCCACTCTGCAAAAGACAATGGGAAGAGAATAAGACAAGTCACAAACTGGAAAATATTTGCAAAACACACATCTGATAAAGACAGTCTCCAAAATATACAAAGAACTCTTAAAACTCAGCACAAAGAAACCAAACAAACTAATTTTAAAAATTGACCAAAGACATTAACAGACCCCTAAGAAAATAAGATATAAGATAAGATAGCAAATAAGCATTGAAAAGATGCTCTACATCATAGGTCATCAGAGAAATTCAAATTAAAACAATAATGAGATATCACTACACAGCAATTAGAATGGCCAAAATTCAGTATACTGACACCAAATGATTGTGAGGATATAAAGCAACAGGAATTCTCATTCCTTGATGGTGCAAATACAATATAATCAGCTGCTTTGCAAAATATTTTGGCAGTTACTTACTCAACTAAATATACTCTTACCAAGCAGTCCTGCAATTATGCCCATGGTATTTACCCAAAGGAGTTAAAAATTTATGTCCACACAAAAACCTACACATGAATGTTTATAGCGGCATTATTTCTAACTGTCAAAATTAGAAGCAACGAAGATATTCATAAATTTTTTCATAGGTGAACAAATAAATTGTGGTACATCTTGATAATGAAACATTACTCAGCAGTAAAGAGAAATGAGCTATCGAGCCTTGAAAATACATTTTTGAGATAACAGTTAATCTTATGGATACTACTAGAAATAAATGAACTGAACACAAGCTTCTATGGAATAGTATATAATTTTTTCTAGAAGACAAATGTAAAGAAAATGCAATAAGAATAGTAACACTATTAGCCTGTTCATTTATGCTTCAATAAAAACATTTGGTTTGGTATCAGCATTCTCATTAAGAGCTACCCCAGACAACCCAAAGGTATCTGATATTATAGATTTAAAAGATTTCCACATTACAGATATATTATGCAGACTAGAACTATATATATAATACAGATTTTTTAAATATCAATGTAATAATGACTTTTCAAATCACCTTCCTAACCCATGTTGCATGAGGAAATTCATAACCTTTTAAATTTTCATGTTTTTAATCTCTTTCATGACATTACTGTTTGTGTCTCCTTCTTGGATCTATCCTCTAACATATTTTCCTCCTTCTCTTCCTCTACATTTTATATCACACTTATTCTCTTTCCCGCTACCCACCTCCCCCCCACACACACATACCGCCCACAACCTCATTGTGATATAGCATCAGTCTCAGACCTTAGTTAGACTCTAACTCTTTTCAAAAAAAAAAAAAAAAAGGATGAATCTGGAAGCAGGGTTAGGAAGGAGAATACACTAACGGAAAATAAAGGGCCAAAATAAAAACACTTGGGGAAGCCGGGATAGCTCAGTGGGTTAAGCGCGCACTTTGTAGCGCCGGGGACCGAGGATCAAGTCCTGGCTCCGGCCCGTGCGGACCCATGTACTGAACTGGGGAGTTTCCCCAGTTCAGTTCTTTCTCTGTCTCTCTATCTCTCTCTGTCTGTCTGTCTCTCTCTCTCTCCCTCTCTCTCTCTCTGTCAAAAACAATTTTAAAAAAGTAAAAATAAGTAAATAAATAAAATAAAAAATAAAATAAAAACACTTGAAATGGGCATAACATGTCACTCTAAGTAACATAGAGAAGTTAGTATAGGAAGCATACAAGGGTTTATTAAGGGCCTACAAATCGTAAAACTGATTTATAAAGAAATGAGGTGCTTAGAGTAACAAGTCCTAGGTATGTCTGATTTCTAAATTCAAGCTTTTTCTCTATAATAATTGTGACATCCTTCATTCTAATAAAGGGAATTATAAATGTATTTTTGGTAAATAAAATCCAATGCTTTGAATTATTTTGGTTCATAAAATTACATCATATTTTACCTAAATAAAAAATTATGAACATTATTAACACATGGTTAATAAATTATTGTGCTATTACATTAGCTTTCAAGTAGTTTTTATGCATTAACAATTCAGTTAGCAATTTAGAATCAAGTCAAATAAGATCACTTTTCTTCCTGAGTATAAATACCATTTGATTTAGCATGTGTAATCCTCAAAACAAGATTCTTTCATCCTCCTTGGCATTCCATGTTCATACACATTGCTTCCCACATACATGCTTTGAATAAATATCCAATGAGGTTTGATGAAAGAATAAAGTAACTGCATGAGCAGTTTATAAGCCTTTTCTTCTACTGCTAAGCCACTACTATCTGATTAATGATAAAAAGTAGAAAATTTGGGGGAAAACAGAATACTATTGAAAAGGATGGCAAATGGCAAATATAGTAATCCACTATTCTTTTGCCATTATCAGTTGAAAGAATCTGAATTTAAGGTAATCTTTCTTTTGATTACCTACAATTGTATTTCACCTCCTGCCTCTTCTTGTTATCCAATCTAAAGCTCCTTTTTAGCACTGCTTCAAGCCTACAGTTCCTATATAAAAAGACAAATAAATGTACTTTCCAAAAACATGTTTTGCTTTCTCTCATCCTTTCTAGGACAAATGATACTATTTAAGAGTTGGATTTATCTACTGAGTATAAAATATTTTAATTCCAAATAAAGCATTTGAACTTGTACTAATTTTCCTTCACAGATTAAAAATGGATTACTATTTACCTGTATTCTCCCAAAACACATATCAAATGGGAATTTTAATTGCTAAAATTAAATAGTGGACTTCAGATTGCAGTGATATATTAAGACTACTTACTCTGAATGATTCTTCCACTAAAAAAAACTAAAATCTAAGCAAAACATAATTTTATTGCATTGTTACACTCCATAGAAGTGAAAGGAAGCAAAAATAAGGGAGAATAGCTGAACTAACACTTGAGTCATAAGCAGTAAGCACATGCAAAAGATGGGATGCCATGACGGCAAATGTCAAAACCAGAAATAAAATTGGGAGACTAAGCCTTAAGTCAGCCTTAAGACAGGAAAGCAAAACCGTAGAAATGTTGAAAAAAATAAAAGTGGGTGCATAACAAGTGCAAACAAGTTACTATAGATAGTAAGAATAGACTTAGAAAAACTAAATGTAGCCTTAAGAAGTAACAGACGGAATCATTCAAATGTAAAAACAAAGTATAGATTAAAAGAAGATACAACATATGTAGAGAGAAAACTGGAAGAATGAAGACATTTCTGAGAATATAGCACAAAGAAACAAAAACATAAAAAGAATTAAAAAAAAAATATGGAAGATATATTGAGATAGTAAAACCAATATCAACTCTAATTACAGCCCTGGAATAATTTTTTGATTTTTTTTTTAATGGAGGAAAGACAATACTTACTGCAACAATGAGTGGGAACTTTAATAAATGATAAAAGACACACTACCCAAATACAGGAAGCATAACATGTTCTGTGGGATACATGTAAAAATATCACACCTATTATGGTGAAACTGCCGGACAAAATGAGAAAGATGATATCTTAAAAGTAGTAAGAAAAATGAAATTAATATATTTGTAGATAAGTCTAAACAGGAACTGTTTTTTATAAATTTCCTTTATAAAAAATAAATAGTAATGTCTATATTGTTCTGTTAAAAAAAAAAAAAGAAAACAGAACAAAATACCAGACAAAATATATATGCAAATTGAGAGTGTTTTGTTCAGAGTTAAAAGGTTTGAAGATCTTAGTATTATTCAAACAATTAATTTTGGATTATATTACATGGCATACCAAATTTTAAAGGGTGAAAGCTAAAAAAGAAAAAGAAAAATACATGCTAGAAAAACAATATAGCTTAAAGCAAGGAGAGATAAACACGTAAAAGCACAAGAAGACAAGATAAATATAATGTAAAAAATATGATGGTAGAACTATATCCAAATATGTCGATAGTCTTAAGTACAAAACAAATAAACATAAATACATAAAATCACCAGATAAATGAAATTGTTACCTATATGCTATTTACTAGAAACAACTAAAAATGTCAGAGAAATGTTGAAAATTAAGGTATGAAAAAATGTGCCAGGCAGAGACTAATCAAAGATGAAGTATCAACACAGTAGCAGACAAAATAGATCACAAGATAAAGCAGTACTGTAAATAAAAGAGAATGAGGTAAGAAAAAAATGTGTAGAATAAAAATGAATAAAAATCAGCCTTTTAAAGAGGATTTTTTAATATTTCATTTTCAAAACAAAAACTAGAATAAATACCTGTTTATAATGTTTCACCCAATAATGCCAATTCTTGAATTTTATCCTAAGAAAATAATCTGAGATATAAACAGAGTTCTTATGTACAAGGATTGACTTCATGGAATTACTTCAAATAGCAAAACAGTAGAAATAACCAAAATGAGTAGATATAGGGAGATAAAATACACCAGAAAATATACAAATAATGATGCATTATAAGGATATCAAATCTAGTGATTCTGAAGAATATTATCATGAGAAATGTTATATACAAAACTGCATATAAAACATAAAATTTCATCAGCATTTTACTTGAAAAAACTATATAAAATGCCATTCCAATTTTATTTACTTAAATATATTAATATATACACAAATACAAATATAAATAGTATTATTAAAGTTGATTTAAAACTTATACAAATTTTTTAAATTAAAAAAATATTAATACAAAATGATGCTTCAATTCCTCCAGATGACATACCGTAACTATTTTAAACTTATAAGCACCCAAAATAGCTTAAAAATGCGATGAAAAATTAATAGTTATAGAAAGACTGAAAAATCAATTAATACCCATTAATATTCAAGTATTAATATTCACCAAATATACTACAAATACAAAATTCTGAGTTATACAAAAATCAAACTGTATTAAATATATATGTAAAATTCTGAACCCCAAAATTAGAAAATACAGTCTTCTCAAGCATACACATTTACAGAATGGACAATTTACTAGTTGATAAAACATTTGTAGTAATAAGGATAAAAGTTAAGCTGCTAAAGCAAAGAGATGTCAAAAAGAATGGGTTTAAACTAATAGAAAAGAATCCTCTCATAAGTAACTTTCCCAAGGTAGGTGACCAAAGTTTGATTCATAACTGAGCATAGTGGCTCAGGACTCCTTCCCATCTTTCTTCATGGGACATTGTCCTGGTCTGCATAGTCAAAGATGGGTTACTGGCAGATCACTGTTCCATAAAAACGGAAAGGAATAGAGTATAAAGCAGTTTTAGCCTAATGCTCCTTTTAAGGACCAGATCATGGAAGTGGTACTGTATCAGTTAGTGTTATAAAATAAGTAACCATAATATTTCATTGTTGTACAACAGAAGCATTTATATGGCTCATGCTTTGTGGGTCAGCTGAAGGACAGTTGATATGGACTGAGTCCAAAATGGCAGCACTGATCCTCATACCTTTCATTGGAATGGAGGCTAGCTGTGATATATTCTTCTCACGTCCATGGCAAAGATGCAAGAGGGCAAACCCAAATGTACAGGCACATCTCAATCCTCTGTTTTGTCAGATTTCTTAAGTTATTATTGGCCAAAATAAGTACATGACAAAGCTCTGCATCAATGATTAAGGAAATAGTTCTTCCTTGAAAATGATGGAAAAGAGTAACATTTCTGAAAAACAGTTCCACAGGCATACACCAAGTAAGTGCATACTCCACTAACAAAATGTTGTGTCATGATCACATGTAGGTGTAAAAGAGGCTAAAAAATGCAGTGTCTAACTATATGCTTAGCTTTATCATGAAAACTATAGAATAAAAAGTATGTATTTTGGTGGAGAACAAGCAATCTCTGACATATCAACTCCCAAAATTTTTCTAGAATTGATTTCATACAGACCATTTGCTCTATGATTTATTTTTAAACACAAATATATAACCAAAAAAATAGTAATAATAATAAGATAAACCAATCCTTATGCATATATAAAATTAAAAATACCCTCTAAATAAAACCATGGGACAAGAATGATATCATAATGTAAATCTTAAAATATTTAAAACTGAACAAAATTTAAAATTCTATGTTATATATAAGTACCGGTAATGAAAGAAAAATTAGACATATAATAGAGGATCATAAAACTCATTAGTTGAATCTAAAAATACTAATAGAATTCATATACATGCATCTCCAGGAAGAAAGAGGAGAGATGGAGGAGAGGGTGTGATATGTAAAAAGGGAAGAAGAAAAATACATATAAATAAAAGGAAAATATGACTGTGGATCCATTAGAGATTTAAAAGATATAAGTATGGCAAATACCTTTCTACTGGTAAATTTGAAACTTAGACAACATGGTTATATTTATGTAAATATTATACGTTATTTTGTAACTTACCAAAATTGATTCAAGAAGAAATCATCTCTAAAGTTCTATTATATTAAAAAATATTAATCCATAGTGTAAAACCTTCCCATTAATACATACCAGGTCCTATTAGTTTTAACACTTCTACCACACATTTATGAAACAGGTCTTCCATAATAATATAAACAATCCTAAAGAAGAGCCAAGAGGAAATATTCCCCAGCTCATTGAATGATACAAAAATTATAAAAAGACAGTTATTAAAAATGAAAATTAAAGGTCTATTTTCTTAATAAAATAGAACCAATGTAAGAAAAAAATACCAAATTAGGTCCAGCAATATATAAATCAGATAACACATGAATAATTTAGCATTAGCCCAATAATTGAAGAGAATGTTTATATTAAAAAATTAATTTTCATTTACATTAAAATATTAACAAAGAAAATCATCTCAGAAGCTGAAAATTCAATATTCATTTATAATAAAATAAAATCTTAACACTTAATAAACATTTACCATTCATTTATGTTTAAAAAATTTAACATTAACTCATAATAAAACACACACTTGGCAAACATGATAGACAACTTTTTTTTTAAACTTAATAAAGAATATCTACCAAAGACTTACAACAAATACCATTTCTCATGTTGAAACATCAGAAGCACTCACTCTCTTTAAAATCAAGAACAGGATAAAA
>PVKE010046010.1:0-12407 GCA_004027555.1 Craseonycteris thonglongyai | reverse complement strand
TTTTTTTTTTTTTTTTTTTTTTTTTTTTTTTTTTTTTTTTTTTTTTTTTTTTTTTTTTTTTTTTTTTTTTTTTTTTTTTTTTTTTTTTTTTTTTTTTTTTTTTTTTTTTTTTTTTGCCCTATGGTAGTGTAAAGGGAGACCCTCCTATTAAAATTCTCTCAGAGGATGATTATTTCAGTCTATTCTCAGAGATTTAAATGAACAAGTGTTATCGTTTTTAATGGTGTCTCAGACATATTCTGTTGGTGCATTGCTTTTCTGTATTCAACTTTCCTATGAATTGAGCTGTGAACTGAATAGAGTTTAAACCATTAAATGTATGCATTTGTATAATTATCTGAATGAAGGCATGAAGGTTAAATAAAGCATTTTGTATGGAACAAAACTCCCTAATTATTACTAAGACTGACTCAGACACTTCAGGAATCATAGTTATTAACCATTCTAATTAAACCTTTGTTATGAAAAGTTTTACCATTTATATATAGTAATTTTAAATAGAACAAGATAGGCTCTATTTAAAAAATGAACTGAGTTTTTATTTCATAACAACCATCACCTAAAGAGGAATTCCTAACTTAATATTTTAATTAATATAAACCTAAAAAGAGGTTCAGAAATATGAAGTGATATAAAAAATATATCTTTCATGGACTAATATTGAATCTCCATGAATTGTAATTTATTCAGCCTTTGTGTATTATTTAAATGTAGTTTGATCCACCTAGCACATGAAAATGCTAGGTTATTTCTGTAAATTTTTAAGAAAACTGGATTAGAGGCTTTTAAAAATAATACTATTAATGAATAGGATTTTAATTAGTTGCCAAAGTAGACATTTGAAAAATCTGTTTAAGATCTTTCTCTATATTGTCCTTCAACTGAACATCTACCAGAAAAATCCATTCCCCAAAGGGTATGGTAGTAAATTATATAGAATAGTGGTTGGTGCGTGATATATGATAATTAAAATAATATTTGAGTACTTCTTAGATGCCAGGAAGTAGTTAAGCATTAAATTTGCCCTCGTTTTTCATTACAAAAATCCTGAGTTAGATTCTATTAATTATCCTGATTTTACAGATGAAAAAGTGATGCTGGTGAGTTTAGGTAACTTTCCTAGTCAGTTTTGTTCCAGGGCTGGTCCCTTAACCATGAAAGAGCTGTGGGTTAAAGGATGGAGAAAGGATGGAGGTGAGACAGACAGTTAATAGCAATATCATAGAAACTTTCAACAAATACCATTGATTATGTACAAAGAAATATAAATAAATGAGACAAAGTACTATCTGTCATTTCATACTCGGCAACCATAGTTTAATAACTCATACAAATTAGAGACAGAAATAGATTTGGGCTCACTTTATTACTGGTCCAATCCATTTCCAAATGAGCGTTGAGTTCTGTGAAATCGTTCTGTTCCACTAGAAGACACTGTGTGGAGAGCCATGGGGGCTGCACGTCACAGTCCAGCCCCTTCAAAGTCCTCTCCTTCCTCATTGGTGGCTTTGACTCCCAAGCCCTGATGCTTTGAGCACTAGGCAAGGTGTGTGATTTTCTTTCCCAGTAAGAGCTTTCTTTGGTAGTTTATAGGATTACAATGCCAACTTGACAAAAGAAATCATTCACTAAAAGATTATAAGATTCTTCAAAAACGAAGACACTAAACCATCCATATGTTTTTACTAAATTATTTGTGAAGACGTTATGCAAGGACCAATAAGTTAGAAAAACTTACCTTGCTCTACACACCGGTGAAGCGTGGTAGTACCTTGTACAGTTGAACCTAATTCATTCAATTACTTCATTTTGGATATGACTTTGTAACAAAATGGTAAAGTGGACATTTGACTTGTATGTCTTTGGCCTGATTTTCTGAGAGTTCCCTTTAAGCTACACAAGCAGCCAAACTAGCTCTCCAGCTTTGTTTTTTGTTTTTGAATTCACCCCAGGAAGCTTTGTCATAAGGATAGACTAATGAGACAATTCTCATAGACTAAATCACAACATTGTTTTATTTTCAGGGTAATTAATGTGTCAATATTCTACCAGATGATTCCTGGAAACTTCAACAATAGGTGGAATTATCTGGGTGCTAGATAATTCCGTAACTTCTAATTAATTTGTCAATATTTCTTCTACCGGATGATTCCTGGATACTTCGGCGATAGATGGAGTTATATGGGTGCTAGATAATTCTGTCACTTCTCATTCCTCACTTTTACTCTTGATGTTTCACCAGAGCTATAATTTCTAATCTAAACATTGATGGTTTCATTGTTTCTTATTCTCCAATTTAATGACCAAGAAGCAGCATGAAATACTGAAAAGTACAGAAATAACAATGTGTTTAAGATTAGAATACCTTGGGGCTTTATTTTAAAAAAATACTTCAATGCTAGAATAAAATTATACTTCCCCCAAAATTATTTTAGTCCCAAATGGCCACTGATGATTTTCATACCATATAGTACATTGTCTTCCCACCAAAGTTGCATGGTTTTTTTCAACACAATGAGTTCCTTGTGCTTCGTCCAAGTGCTGTCTGGATTTAATATATTTCTCTCCCAACAGTGTAATAAGTATAATTTACATCACTTCCTGTTTAGTCTGAATTCACCAATGAACGCCTACACAGCCCATACACTTGAGTGATTGTCTATTTCATAAATTACATTTTCTTTGTACAGAAACAACTTTTATAGTTTCACTCTGTGTGTGTGTGTGTGTGTGTGTGTGTGTGTGTAGCTCACTTTTATGAGGTCGTGATGTCATCAGCAGGTATGCTAAATTACAGGTTCACTCAGAATTGCTTAAATACAAGTATGGCCATCACAATGTCCCCTGTTTTCTTAGATAAGCTACAGTTTACATGGACATACTGCAATCCATTATTTTGGAGAGGATTGTAAGGCACTGTGTCTGTGTAAGGACCTACTGTGATGTGCAAGTCCCTTAGACCTTCAGACTTTGCTAAAGATTCGAGTCAACTCCAGCATCTCAAGGGTAGTTTTACTGCTGCCCCAGACTCCTCTAAACTCTTGAGCTGGACCATAGGCCACGTGATGGCGTAGGTGTGGTGTGAAAGATTATCATTATTGATCATCCTCAGAGTCCTTAAGGCTCACATTAGTGTGGCCAGCACATTCTGTTGATGAACCAGGATTTGTGGACCCTCCTTCACCTTTCATGGCTGGTTTGGAGCCGTTGCTTTATAATATGTTCAGGATGGATGCACACAGTCACTGAAGCATTGATGTTGACTCTTTGGTAATGTATGTAACAATATTATGTATCTTAGTAAGTATGTAAATTTTATATTTGATATGCTTATGACAGGATGATTAGGAATTTATAAAATGTATTCAGCCACTTACAACAAGTCAATATAATTATGGTTAGTAGTAACAACTCTTATGTGTGTAAAATAAAGCATGTATTTGAGTTATTATTCTCTGCAGGTATTATGCTAATTGATATGGCACATAAAAATTGTACCTAAAACATAATCCCTGACCAAAAATAGGTAACAGTCTATTAGGGTAGATAAATACAGACTTTCTATAGTATAAAATATAAATGGATAAGCACCCCCAGATGCTAAGGTGATATGGAAGTTTAAAGGAAAGGAAAATAGCTTCTGTAACACAGGCAATCAGCTGGGCCTTCATATCCCCTGGCATCCATATGACATGCACATTCTCTGATCCCTGACTATATGCCCAGTGGAAGACCGAAGCCCTTCCCAAGATTTCTGTGAACTTTGAGGGTGTATGCAGCACTAGGTTCAGGGAGGCAGGGATGTTGTCATTGTCACAATCACCTGACTCCCTTGATTTATGGATCATTTCAAGATCTGAATTGTGTAATCTCTGTTCTCTGTGCTGTCAGCCTCTTCCGTGATTTACTAAACAAGTGTGTGCACACACGTAAATTATGTATTCATTGTTTGTAAATTGAAATTTTGTGATCTATTAGTGGCAACTGAATTCATTTAGTGAATAAAGATGAACATTTAAAAAGAAAATAAAGAATAGAATGAGATGCTACAGGGTATGATAGACTGGAAGGGAAGGAAAGAGATGAAAGAGCACAGAAGACGAAGAGTAGCTTTTGTTTCAGTATGTACATGTGGGCATGCATGTGATACAATGTGTCACAATGTAAAAAATAAAGTTTCAAAGCCTCTGGTTGACAGGCCTCTCTCCTGCCCAACATCACACAGAACAAATCCAGGTGCTCTTGTTTCTCACACTGAATGACTTATCTATTATGATAGTTAACATTGTGTGTCAACTTGGCTGGACCATGGTGGCCAGATATTTGGTCAAACATTATTCAAGATGTTTCTTTGGAGGTGTTTATTAGATGAGATTAACATTTAAATGGGTGGTCTTTAAGTAAAGCAGATTATTCTCCATAATGTGGTGGGCCTCATTCAATCAAGTGAAGAAGGACTGACCTCTGAGCAAGAAGGAATTGTACCAGCAGACTGCCTTTGAACTTGAACTGCAACTCTTCCCAGAGTTTCTAGCCTGACAGCCCACCTCATCAGATTTTGCACTCATCAAGCCTCTTCAATCATGTGAGTCAATTCCTTAAAATTAATAACTTTCTTTCTCACTCTCTCACTCTGTGTGTGTAAATATATATTTATATACATGCATATATGTATGCATGCACATATATTTTTTATTAAAGTGCATAATAACTGATGATTAAAATTTATTCACATGTCAAAATTAATATCAATAGGAGGCTTATAAAATTATATTCCATAATCTTTCACTGGAACTTCTCTATCTTTATGGTAAAGTATGAAATTCTCTTTTTCAAAAATTAGAAAATAGACTTTTGTCAACACATCAAAGCACTTTGTGGGGACAGACTATTGTGAAAACTTAAAAAATTTTTAAGTTACAGGGTGCCAATTTACCTGAAAGTTTCTTCTCAGGCTTTCTGCCAGAGCCTATACTCATGAGCATCTGATTACTTTTCATGATTTGAATCCACAGAGCCTTATGACAATTTTTTAAAATGTCTCTATTTCTATAACTTTAATATATTTTCACCTTTTCAAAGAAAATCTTTAAGATAATTCACATTTGAAAATCTCTATATCAACACCATACCTTATATATGAGTGTCTAGAAAGAGCTTGCATTTCAGCATTTGCAGATTGGTTAGATTTTAAGAACATACTACATGATAAGCCTTTTGAAACTCAGAATGATAGCTGCTATACAAAATTCACTAAAATCAGAAGTTAAATAAATGTCTAATCACTCTGCCATATACATGAAACAAATATACTGTTGTATGCCAACTAAAATTTAAAAGTAAATTTTTAAAAATCTGAAAAGTAAAATTAAAAAATTGTTTTCTTCAAGTAAAACAATATGTGTTTAACTCTAGCTTAGCTCTTGCTGAGTAAGTAGAACTAGAGATTAGAAACCTTATTTTCTAGTCAGAAAGGTTACTTTCCTCATGTCCCCATAGCATTCGCATGGCTTAGTAGCTGGCCCCTGTGACAGTAGGGAGCTCGGAATCTAGAAGGCATGAATGTGCACAGTACTTCCTCATAGCCAGGACAAGTATAAGCAGGCCCCGGCCTCACACTGTAGATGATGTTTTCTTCCTTCTTCCAATATTAAGGTATTGTATTCTACCATTGTCATTTCCTGTCTTTTGTGAAGGATTCTGTAATATTAAAATCATTCAGCCCAGATGGGGCCAAAAATATTTTGCATTTCCTTTCTAAAAAAATAAATCACCTTCTACACTGATGTGGTTGTCTTTATTCACATAAAATCAAAACAATAGTCCCTATTTTTCTGATGTATAACTAGGACATATTTATTTACCAATATGCTGACTGTATCATATGAAGTATTTATATAGATTTTGTGCACATACAACAAACTGCTAAACATTGCCTAGTTATTTTGCACCATAAGTAGCTACTACTTTGACATTGTCTTTGCCTTTACTTGGAGACTGTGATTTGTGACATACTTACCACCCATGTGGGAAAAGGGGTGGTGTTTTCTGTGGCTCTAACTGGTGGAAGGTGTACCTCTCTATTAAAATCTTTGAGACACCAAAGATGACAAAGGAAACCTTTTGACTTCTTTTCACTGTTTAATCTCTTGGCATTCTGTGTTTATAAAGATGATCATTGAACAGAAAGCAGTAATAAAGTCCAGAAGTAGATTAAAGCACAAATAGTGAAACCAGGGTATTTGTAAAGCTCTATAAATCTGTTACCAGAAGTTGCAGTTTAATCTTTACATACAGCAGAATCTCAAGGTTAACTGCTCCATAAAGTTTCTTGTAGGCACTGGTGTTTAATGCCTCTTCACTTCCTTATCGACTAAAGAAGGACCCTCCCATCATATTTCTTATAGTCCTACTTTTGAATGTATTATCAACAAGAGATTCCTGTGCCTTAATTGAAAAAACATGCCATCAGCCTATTGGCATCAATTCACAAATACCTCGTATTTGATGTATATAAATATTGGCAATGGCCTCAGTTTGTTGTTGATAATGGGTGTGATATAGCACTTTTGATTCCATGATGAAGAAAAAAGAGACATTCTACCAAAATTAGAAATGGATTCTTCTCCATGTGTGCCAAAGGAGCGAAGTGGAAGGTTATAACTGTGTTTTGAGGACAGATTAAGTAAGAAAGTTTTGATTAAAATATATTGGTAGGGGAAGCCGGGATGGCTCGGTGGGTTAAGCGCTCACTTTGCAGCGCTGGGGACCGAGGATCGAATCCCGGCCCCGGCCCGTGCGGAACCATATGCTGAACTGGGAGCACCCCCAGTTCAGTTCTCTCTCTGTCTCTGTCTCTCTCTCTGTCAAAAATTAATAAAATAAATAAATAAAAACTTTAAAACTCCTTTAAAAAAAAATATATATATATATATATATATTGGTAGAGCTACACAGCCTTAGTCTTTATTATAGGAGGTTGAAGATATTGAAAGTGTTAGCGGAGTGGAAGGAGCGTTCGCTTTAAGGCCAGATGGAACTGACGCTAGATACTGGTTATTCAGTTTACCAGCAGAGTGATCCCTGATGAGACATGTCTTACCACTGGAGGTTATGACACCACCTTCTGGGGTGTTGTGAGGTGTACATGGGATTCGTATAGACGAAATGCACAGGGCAAAGCCTGCCCCAAGGTCAGCCTTCAGGAAGACCTTTGTTGTCATTCTCAGCTTCTCAAGTTCATAGAAGGGAAGAAATTTTCACTTTACTGCTCAGGAGAGAAGGGAAAGTTCAGGGGGCTCAAGTCCTACCACTCTCAACCCCTGTGTGCGTCTCTCCCCCACCCCAAGGTGGCAGGAATAACTTCTCTGTTTCATGAACTTGGGTAAAAGAGTGAGCACAATGGCTAAGGTACTCTACCTTGCTGCGAACACTCTATCCTTAACCCTGCGGAGTTCTCAGTCAAAAAAAATTACAACGTAGGTCGTGTGTATCCAAGAGATACACTAATTACTAATTACTACTATATTAGTAACTACATTACTAATATGTGCTGAAATATGGGGGTAAATTTAAAAAAAAACAAAAAACACTGCAAATATAAAATACATAATTTTTTCAATTTGTTTTCAATTACAATCTAGAAATTATTTTATTTTTGCATTTCAGCATATACTAGAAATGAATGCATCTCTCAGAGACACGCAACCTACACTGCAATTTTTTTAGGGAGACCTCCACAGGGCTGAGTACTGCTGGTTCTCGATCAGGTCTGAGGAAAAGGTCCTTTGACTGTTATCACGGTGTCTCAGGGGGGTTGGGGCCATCTCCCTGTGAGCTCCTGGAAAGTAAAGGCGGTATTTTACTTACCGAACATGAGCTTTGAATGTTGGGGCAATGGAGATCACAGCTAGTTAAGTATGAGAAAATGCCTGCCTGAAGCATACACAGATTCTTAGCTACTTTATTTTGGGGTCAGTTAAAAAATACCCCTTCTAGCTCACCTCCCCAATAAATATAGTCCCTGTGTGTTTACTTGGTGTTTGAAATTACACAATCGACTGTGTTTATTTGCCTGTGGCTGCTTATCACTTACTCAGTAAGCCTAGAAGGGCAAAAGTGGTAGCCTTATCAACAGCCACAACTTAATATGAACAGAGTCTAGAAATGTATTGAGAAGGGTAGCTTTGGATTAAGAGGAAGATTGAAGATAGTACAAACACTGCCTTCCTGTGATTGTGCTGTTTTTGTGGTTGCCATGGTTGCTTACAGAGGTTGGGAGTTGTAGCAGTGGCCAGGAGGAAAGGGAGAAGTATGCAAAGGTTCATGAAGGAGAGATAAGAGCACTGGAAAATAACTGCGCTCATACCTAGTGTAAGGTTTTGCTCGGTGAATTCTGCTTAAGAAGTAAAGGACGTGTTACTGAACTGTGTCCTCCCTATTGAATAGGAGGAATTGTTGGATTAAACATTCAGACTCCACAGTCCACAGAATCAAATACCCAAGTGGATTATTTCATATAACACCCACATGGAAAATATTTAGAAAAGAAGTTTCCTACAAATTGCTTTATTGAAGGCCTGCCTCTTATTGGGAGGTTCTAGACTAATCAAACCTTTTTTAATTTTCACTACTCAGTCTGCTATTTGACTGCAAACTACTGTTAAACGTCAGTTTGTTTTTTTAAGAGCAAAAGGAAAGGAGACTAGAAATGAAAAAATTGGTTGGGAGAATTACACTTTTTTTTTCTGTAAACATCTTTTTTCTCTCTCTCTCTAGAATTGAATGTCCCTATGGAATATAGATGAGAGCTGGTAGAGGCAACAGAGGATAAATAAAAAGTTTTTTAAAAATTTGCTATGCCTTGCCAGGAACGTTTACATTAGAAATGTTGCATCACAAAACAGATTCAGATTGTGTGTGTGTGCGTGTGTATGTGTCTTGTACATATACATATTTATTCTTATATATAAAGCTTAAATTCATACTTATGAATTTATGAATACATTAACTCCATGTACTTTTTAAATCCCTAAACCACTCTGATTCTGTCATTTGAAGACACAGTTTTTGTAGTTTTGTGTGTGTCCCTGAACAGGATGTACAGTGTGTAATATTAAGTTGAAATTCAGTGGGATGAATTTTCATGCAGTAGAAATTCCATAGACAAATATGATATTTTTCAGGTATGTAAAACACGCATTTATTCAGCATACACAATCCAAATGTCTTTTCTCTGCATAAAACAAAACCCTTAAACTGTATCTATAGCAAGATCTCTGTATTTTATGGTCAATTTCCTCAAGGACAATAATCATGTTTTTGTTTGTTTGTTTGTATTATTTTTTTAACTTTGTATCTTCTATAACACCTTGCCTAAAGCCTTAAGCATAGAATGCACTTGCAAACAACAGGCAACATTTATTGGGCATTTATCATATGCCAACCACTGTGCTTAGCAATTGGCATGGTTGTAATTTTTATCTGCTCAACAATCTTGCTACTAATAGTATTTCATTGTACAGATAAGGCAACTGATGTTCAAGTTTAAAGTTGAACTTCAAGTTGAAGTTTAACAAATTTGTCAAAGGTCACGTGAGTAGTAGGCAGAGCTAGAACTCAAGCCCATATTTTAATCATTAGATGCTAAAGAACTCATTTTTACAGGTGTTGAGTTGTACAACAAATACAGGAAAACATACATACCCACAATATTTTACTATTTATTTATTTATTTATTTTGCTAAAGAAACGAAAAAGTTCATATCGTAGAGGAAAGTTCAGGATTAGTCTAGGCTGATAAACCTGGGCTGAGTGGCCAACCCCACGGCTTACAATCTGTGTTGAGTCTTAGGCAAATAAATCGGGCTTGCTGATTTCAGGTTCTTTATCTGTAAAATGGGGACAGTGCATAGTAATGACTCCATCCGATGATAGATTGTTTAAATAAAATATGATCTGAAGTTTGAAGTTCTGCTTATTTTCCCCTTACATAACACCCTTCTGTTCACCACCTCCACACGAAGGCACCTCTCTGGCTGATGAAAGCTCATGAAAACAGGGCAGCATTTGAGGGTGCTGTTTTTGTTATTGTTGCTGCTGCTGCTTACCTACTTAAACCATCAGAACTTTCATTTGCAATGTGAGAAGCTATGTCTTGTTCCAAGACAATGGATGTTTGAGAAAATATTGAAATAGATTGGTGCACATTTGGCAAACCTTGCCATCTCTCATGTGTTAGATTGGTTCCTGATTTTTGCCAATGACCTTTTATTCAACATAAGAGTGAATAAACCCTGGACTTTCCCAGATTAAAAAATACACATAAACCTGGAAGCAGCCACCACAAAATATCACTGTGTAAACATGATAAAATGCAGAAGTAGATCATTTACATTCAATGAGTAACAAGGTATTTGCAGGAATTAGCTGTCCTTGACCAGCCCAGTTCTGTTCATACAGCCTATGCTTTCACTTTATTGATGCCTATAAAATAAACACTTCTTGTCTTAATGTACCCTTGTTCAGAATTCAGCACACAAAGGGATATATTTTATGGTTATGGGCCAGCACTCAACCTCCAGGGAAAATATATAATTCCTTTCCTCTCTCAGAGCTTGGTGTCTGGCCGTGGAAGTCTGCATCCCTGGGACTTTCAATTAGAATCAATAATTTGTTGCTTGTGAGCCAGTTATCCACAAATTAGCTCCCCCCCATGCCCCATCTTTCTGTTCCTTCTGGCAGTCTTTTGGGAGTTTTCATTACTTAGTAATGCAGCTATTGTTCTGGAGAAAGAAATGAAATGAATATCTATAGAACATAAGTTTGTGAGGATGGCAAAGAAAGAATAGGTGTAGAGATAGTTTCTTTCTGCTTTTGCCCCTGGAAAATCAGGAGTTAAATATAAAATACAATCTGAGGAGAACAAGCTTATATTAAAAATAATAATAATAAAATAATAATAATAATTTGATCAGCAAAGATGGCACCAAACTCTACCCAAGTCTAAATGGAATTCAGAAATACTCTTAGTTCCCACACAGGGAGCACTTACTATGTACCAGGTATTATGCTAGGTGCCTGAAAAGTATTATCTCATTTAAGCCTTACATATCCCTGTGAGGCACACATTACTACATCGATCTTAGACCTGAGGCTTAAAGAAATCAAACAGCTGCCAAGAGACACATAACAAGTGAGTGACAAAGCTGGAATTCTCTGCCCCCCAAACCAAGTTCTTAATCACATCGACGCTATATATAGTCATCAGGATAATCCAGTCTTAGTCAGAATTCACAGCCTGGCCCCAATGAAAAATAGTTCAATTTGTACCATGTGCAGTCTTCACATAGCAGTAAATAATGGTGCTGACCAAATTTTTCTAGTTTTATTTTCCCCAAATTTTCCTACATCTATAATTTTCTAGTTTTATTTGGGGGCTTTTTCAATCCAAAAGGAGTTCCTTGAAAAAGCAATTATGAAAAATTCAATAAATATTTTTTAAGGAACTATGACAGTCACCAAAGAAGTAGAAGACACAATTGCTGCCCTGATGCATTTATTCAACAATGTTTATTGACCACCCATTTCTGTGCCAGGTCTTGTTTAGACGCAAGGGAAGAATCAGTGTGCCTGGCTGACTTAGCAGACTCAAAAAGACTTTAATTCCACAAGGAAGATAGGTCAGAAGAAACACCGTGGGTAGAGGGTGAGGGCTGCTCTGGCATGACGGGTACTGAATCCAAAGTTGGCCATCAGGGAAAACTGGCAAGAGGTGACATTTGCCCTGAGTTGTAAACACCAAATACAAGTCAGTGGGTAAAGAAAAGAAAGTTAAGAGGGAGAAGAAAGGATTTGGCCTAGAAAAAGAAAGCTTTGAGGTTATGAAGCAATGGCTAAGGGCTTCAATATGGTTAGAGTATAGATCAAGATCAGTGGTCTCAAATTTGCTGCAAATTAGAATCAACTGGTGAGCTGTGAAAACTCCCAATGCCCAAGTTGCCTCTGTATGTACTAAATCAGAATTCTCTGAGGATAGGATGCAGACATAAGTAGTTTCTAAAGTGGTTTGAGTGATTTCAACTTGCAGCCAAGTTTAGGAAACTGTCGTGTAGACCAGTAGTTCTCAAAGAGTGGTCTAGAGACAGATCGTAGCAACATAACTGAAAAATATAAAAACTATGCATAGCGTTGGAGGATAAGTGACAGAGTTATTAAAATATAAGTTGCTGGGACCCACCTCCAGAGTTTCTGGTTCTATAGATGTGGAAGACTCAGCATTTGTATTCCTGATCAGTTCCCACGTGATGCTGATGCTAATGCTGCTGGTCTGAGAGCCACACTTTAAGAACCGCTAGTCAAGAGCAGCACTTCTCAAACCCCAATGTTCTTATGATCGTCCAGGAATC
>PVKE010046009.1:0-12407 GCA_004027555.1 Craseonycteris thonglongyai | reverse complement strand
ATGTGCAACTATGGAGACTGTTCTGGGCCCTCCCCCTTCTCTCTGTCTCTGTCTCTGTATCTCTCTCTCTGTCAAAAACAATTAAAAATATAATTATATTGACTATAAAATGTTGTATTCTGTTCATTTTACTTTTGCCATGGACATTTCAGGTCATTAGCAATTCATTGAAAACATTGTTTTCATGGTCATATACTAATATCTTTAGTTTAATGCTTCTCTTGTCAGTGATCAAGGTGCTTCTGGTATTATTTCTTTGTACCTAGATATATATGTTTCTAGAAAAATACTTTATTTAAAATCTACTTAGAATTTAGAATCCATTTCTTGGAATGAAATCATTAGGTCGAAGGGTAGGGACACTTTTGAAGCTCTTGATAGCTATTTCCAAACTGCTTTCCAGAAAGGTCTCTCTGTCTACATGCTTACCTGCAGTGTGGATGAACATCTGCTTCCCTGAACTCTTTCTCTAACTGGTCACCTTCCCATATATTGCTCAGCATGTTTCCCTTTTAATCTTTTTTATTTTTATGCCAGTGAGCTTAAACCTGGCAAGTTTCACGACCGTTAGTACTTCTTTTTTATATGAAGTGTCTGTTCATGTCTTTTGTCCATTTTTCAGTGGGAATCTTAGAATATTTATTATTTGCATATGCTTTTTATGCGTTAAGGAAAGAGACATATGAGAGATACATCATGTTTCATTCTGTCAATTGCTTTTTAATTTTGTTAATGATTTCTTTTTAATATAGGAATACTTTTTTTCTCTATGATTTTCCCCCCATGGCTTTTAAGCCTAGAATGTGTGTCTTCAGCTATAGATTACATAAATCAAGCCCCCCTTTTTTCATAAATACTTCCAAATTGGCTAATATATTAATATTGACATTTTAATTTCAAAAATATTTGGCATAGAAAGTAAGGAGTTAATTTTCCCAAAGAGGGCTTCAACATTTAGAAGGAGGACTATAGAATTGTGGATCATAAGGAAGAATATTTGGTAAAAACAAGGAAGCGTAGATGCATAATAGAAAGATACTGTTTGTATGAGTAGTGATCATGACTACTATACTGCTATTGTCTCCATGAGGAATTTCTAGCTGCTAGATATTTTTCAGACTCTCTTCAACTTCTCCATGGGTACCACTGGGAGATAATTGGGGATCAGGGGGATACCAGGATGGCTCACTGGGTTGAATGCTCATCTTGCAGCCCCGGGGTCCAAGGATTGAATCCCAGCCCCAACCTATGTGAACCCATATGCTAAACTGGGGTGTGCTTCCCATGTGGGAGGCCCCCAGTTTGGTTCTTGCCGGGGCAAGATACTGAGGAGGACCGTGTTGCTTCACACAGACAAGAGAGCCGCTGAGAGATGCCACACAGTACCCTGTTTTCAGAGCTGGGCATCACCTGGCACAGAAATCATGAAGGAGCAATGCTAGAACCCGGGTGGTAATTCTCCAAAACGTACCTTGCAGCATACACATTTGAGACACAGGCACCAGTGCTTGCCTGTGGGGGCAGATGGGAAAGGCTTTCCTTAATTCTTGCGAGGTAACGTCAGTCCAGCTGACTAAGGCACGGTACCTACCATGACTTTTAATAGCTCCATCTGGGGAACTCCAGCAGCCTAGACATGTGGCCGCACTCTGATAAGTTTAGGACTTCTCATCTTAGGGACCAATTCCAGAAGGACCAGACACACACACTCGGTTCAGCCGCCACCCCCAGCTTCCCCGAGTTCCCCCAGCCTCCGCCATCTCATCAGCACCTTCCCCGGCGTACGCAGACACTTTCTCAAGGCCTTGACCACTTCCTAGGCCTTTTCCCTGGGCATGCTTCCCTCAAGGGTTCCCAGACCCTCTCTGAGGAGGTTTTTTCTGTCCTTTGTCCCGGCTTCTCCCCGAAGCTGATATTGATGAGAGGTGTCACCTTTAAGCTGCCTCTGGGCTGGGCAGCGCTGACTCTCTGGGAGCCTCACAATGACTGCAAGCGATTTGATTACAGCCATTACTCACCCACAGGACATGGGGGCCCAGTGAGGAGGGGCACACTGGAACCCCAAGAGCTGCTGCCCAGAAGTAGTTGTGTCATTAGTTTAACTTTCGAAAGCCTAGAGACGCAAACATGCTGTCTACCTGGGAACAGAGGACACCAGCGTGGTGGCAGGCAGGCTTCAGATAAGGAAACAAGTGACAAAATGTCTGTCACGCTGGCAGAAGTGGGTCTAGAGGGACAACACAGTCAGATAAGGACGCACGCTGAGAAGTCCACCTAGCGTGTTTTTGCTCCATGGAGAGAGTTCTTGAAGCAGTGCTGCCAGGGGTGGGGCAAGCGCGGTCAAAGAGGATGACATCCGGACGCCGGGAAGCGAGACCCCAAATGCTGGACGAGTGACAGCAAGCGCAGGGCAGAGCCGCACTTTCTGGCTAGGGGGCCACGAGGCCCTGCAATTTCCTAATGGAAAGTAAAGAGACAATAGAGGAGTGACATTGTGACATTGATCTCGTTCAGTAATTCAAAACAAAATTGTCCCTTTCTCTTTCAGGGAACAGGTTGGGTCAGTGTGTCAATGTTTTGTGTGTCCACTGTCTTCCCTATTTAGGTGACCACTTGCCATTCACCGTGGATGGTATTTTTCTGGAGGAGGGGAGAGGCAGGGAGGAGATGACAGCATCTTCAGAATCACCGGGCCCCACATTCATCCTTCCCCACTGGGCAGGGCCTGGTAGCATCAGATGTAGGGAAGGAGCCCCCCAGGAGCGGTCCTGGGATGCAGGGTGGACAGTCTTAGGTGGGCGACTCTCTAGTCCCCTTCTCTCATGCTGTCTGCTTTCTGTTTTCCTCCTGGACAGGCATTTGGGGGGTAAGGTCAGAGGTGGGTGCTAGGGTGTCCGCTGTGCTTCCAAGGTAGGACATGGGGCGGGGGGTCGCTGAGGCTGGAAGGCAGAGAAAGACCAGAGTGAGTGGGCTGAGTTCCGGGTGGGAGCCAGTGGTCAGGCCAGACCTCTCCTGGCCCCTGGAAGCAGAATGCTACCCGGGATTGGGGCTAGGAGCACCCTCCCCACCCAGTTTTGTTGCTGAGGAGTCTCAGAAGCAGTTGTGTCAGGGTTCTTCAAAGAGCCAACAGAGGGGTGTGTGTCCCAGAAAATACCACCGGGAGTCATAGTGTCCCTGTGTGGAGGTAGACAGGTGGCAAGGGCATGAGCAGGGGAGCCTGGGGCAACCCTGGAGAGTTAGGCTTTCATCAGCTAATGAGGCGGTGGCACCTCCTCCCGGGCAGGAGGTGGCTGGCTCTTCCTGGTGTCAAGAGTGAAGATGTCTCCGATTTTTTTTACCTTAGTGGCTGTAAATATGGAAGAATTGGTAGCTGTTTGTTTATTTGGGGGGATTCTGTGAAGAATTTTTACCGATGACTGTATGTTCCATAATGAACCCATTGCCTTTTACACTGTTTACTAATATAACTGATTGTGGGACGCACCTCCGTGTCTATACATTTTCTTCTGTCACTGCAGTGAGATGGCTGGATTAAGGGGGTGGAAAGTCTTGAAGGCTTTGGACTCATTTTCCAAAATTGACTTCTAGAGAGTTGTGGCCATTCACACTCCCGGCAACAGGAGAACAGGGCTGATAAGTGTGTTCTTGTGAGTGTCTCAGAGTGGGGTGTTTGGGGAAGGAGTAACAGGTTGATCCTAGATCTCTAGGGACCAGTGTGTAGGGGACAGGTTGAGGAGACTCCCCAGTCTCTTAGGGATGTCATCGCCCCCAACTAAAAATGAGGAACTGGGGTCACACTAGATGTACACATGTAAAGTACTTCCTTCCATTTACATGCCACTTTCCTCTTAGAGACAAGAAGGACATGACGGTTGAGGATGAAATCAACCAGAAAAGAAAGCAAAGGTGAACTAATTTCTCCAGAAATGCTGTCAGGAGCTCCTGGAAAAGGACGGGGGTGCTTAGCCAGCACCTGAGCAGATAACCGGAGCCAAGCCCACCGCTGCTCCATTGAAGACGGTGCAGCTCTTACCCTCCCCTCTTGAGGGGGTTGTCTCTGTTCGTTTCTTCATTCATTCTCTTATTTAACATGAATGGAGCATGTGGAGCCAAGAGCTGTGATAGAAAAAGGGGGTGCAGAAGTGCGAGGTTCCTGGTCTAGTGCATCTTTGAGTCGAGTCTTGGGAGTAGAAACAGATCCCAGACTCGTACATAGCTCCAGCACGACGCGGTATCACATCCCAGAGCAGTTACCTGGGCATGCGCCTAAGCGTCTTCACAGATGAGGATGCTTGTGAGCTGTGACATCCAAGCCATCTTTGTCCAGACAGAGACGCTCCGGGAAAAGCACACAGCAGTAAATGAGTGCCACATGTCGGGGATTGTGGCAGCCAAAACCATGGTGGAGGTGGGGACGTGGGGAC
The DNA here is from genome assembly GCA_004027555.1 of Craseonycteris thonglongyai. Taxonomy (NCBI): domain Eukaryota; kingdom Metazoa; phylum Chordata; class Mammalia; order Chiroptera; family Craseonycteridae; genus Craseonycteris; species Craseonycteris thonglongyai. The sequence continues at coordinate 7,983 of PVKE010046009.1, read as the reverse complement.
AGAGCAGGACAAGCCCTCAGTGACAGGGAGGGAGGCTGTGAAATGAGTTCAGGTTTCTATTGTAGAGTCTTTGTGTTCCACTCAAAGGGCTTTCTCCTGTCCTGCAGGAAGGGGGGCGCCAGAAGATGGTGTTCATATGACCCATCCTTCTGCTATAGAAAGGTAACGGGGGCCGAGTTAATGGGCTGGAAAACAGGAGAGCTGGGGTTGGGAAATGATTAAAATCAGAACAGAAAGTGCTGACATAAAGACATCTCACCGGGCATCGATGTTGTGGTTAAACATATCTTTTAAACAGGCAGAAGGAAGACGGTACACGGCACAATTGACCAAAAACCATGGATGAGCTCACTGTAGATGGGGAAGAAGTTTGAAACCAGGGTAGCTGTCGCCGCAGAGGATAAAGTGCAGCCAAGAACACCCCAAATATTAGAATAATGTCATTATTGTTCTCTTACCTATGACAGCTGACCGGCCAGTGTGATCTATGGTCTTTCTGGGTCTTTTATTAAGTTTTCATCACTATGCTGCCTTCACAATCCACAGCCTCAGGGGACGTTTGAGATTTGAATTGGGATAGGAGATGAACAAAATTAGATATTCTTCATATATTTTTTCTTTCTCCAGCTCCAAACTGGTTTCAAACAAAGGGTTTTGAAGGACGAGGTCTTTGAGCCCTTTAACCTTCAGCTATGAGATAGCTAAATTTTCCGTCTTCAGGCAAGCATTTCAGAAACCTCGGCCTGTTCCTTGATTCTTTGCAAAGATACATTCTTTTCTTGGAGCCTCCCCATGGAAGGAAGAGCCTGCTTGGGTGAGTCTTATGCCCTCAGAAAGTTAAGGGAGGGACGAGGAATCTTTAGAGGATGTTCTAAGGGCAAAGAAATCAGCAATGTCACTGCGCAAGGAGGCCACATTGAAGAAAGTTCAGAGAAGTAGGACCCTGAAGACGTTTAGCGAGAGTGTTGGCCGTGTGAAACCAGGATGTGACCTGTTGTTAATCAAGCACTGAGGGGACTGAGATGAGAACCTGAGAAAGAATGAGTGACAAACACCATCTCAAGAAGGGAAATCCTCCTTCCTTTGTCTCTCTTCTCATCGTGTGCTCTCTCATGCTCCTTCTCTGTGTCACTGGACAGCTGAAGGACAAATGATGATGTTAGTTAATGGCTTGAACATTTCCCATAGGCAGAGGTTTGCGTGTCATGTCAGTAAGATGGACCAAATGAGCTTTCTCCTCGTCAGTGTCGTGACTGGCCACACGGGACTTGCTGATGGCCGTCTCTGTAATTTGCTTTGCTTCCTGGGGTTTGATCTTGCCCAGCCACTTGAAAACATCACGTCTTCCTTGCTGGCCACCCCTGACCCCAGTGACAGCCAGATGTGGGCCTCTGACACCTTCGTAGATGTCAGACTCTAGCCCCTCACCACAGCCGGCCTTGTACTGTTGTTCCTGACTTTAGACTCCTGCTTCCATCTTGGCTCACAGTTGTGTTGCCCTGTAGGTCCCACTGCATACACAGCCCACATAGCGCTTCTCAGCCTGGAACCTTCACCTCGGTATAGGCCCCCTGGAGCACAGTTCCCAGTGGCCTCCCAGTCGATGCCTGAGCAAGTCCCATCATGCCATGCATGACTTCCCAGAACCAAGTTAAAATGACTTGTAGGCCCTCAGGGTCAGGCTATTATACGGGTCTCCTACTGCTCACTCTTCCAAGCTTCTGCCACCCACTTAGCAAATATCCGGGTGACCTCAAGGGTGTGCCTTGACCAGCTCACACGGCTCTGTGATGTTCTGAAGGATGCACAGTCGTAGCAGAAAGCAAGAAGGGTCTGCAAAGCTGGGGACTGGAACTCCACGCGAACATGGGTTTCTCCATACCGGGCGCTCCATAGCTGACACCTGCTTCTTTCGGCTGCCCACCTAGTATGCCCACCAAGCCAGCTGGAGCACATTTGTACAAAGGTGACCCAGGCTCATCCTCTGTCCCCTCCCCATGGAGCTCACTAGAAAGCTCAAGCCATGAGTTGTTGCTCAAAGCCTGAGATTGTCGAATGGGAATTTCTTCCCACAGGGTTAAATGATGGAATGATATTGACAGAGAGTGGTCTCTATGAAATGGACAAGAAGTATGTTTTCATGGAGTTTTCCTATAAGACCCCAGGGCATCCAAAACAATGAACTAGAGATTCGTGAGATTGAAATGACCCTGGTAAACAAAGCCATCTTTAGGGTTCCAGACATTCCTGGTACTAGAAGTCCCCCAGGCGTTGCTGATGTGACTGACACTTCTTTTGTTTTCTTGCAGTAAAATATGCTTAACAATACTCACTGTTTTAAGTACTTTTAAGTGTACAATTCAGTGGCTCTAAGTAGAATTTCTGTTTGAGGAATTTCGTCCTCCTCCATCTCTAGAACTTTTTCATCTTTCCCAGCTGAATCCTGGTCCCCTTTAAATGCTAATTCCCAACCCCCCTTCTCCTGGCTTCTGACAAACACCATCCTACCTCAATAAGCAGAATTATACAATGTTCACCCTTTTGCAACTGACTTATTTAACTGACAATTCTTAGCCAACATTTTCCTCAGCCAAATGTTTATGTCACATAGATCCAGTGTCTTCCTCAGCCAACTTGTTTATGTCACATACATCCAAATGTACTCTCAGTGTTGTTGGAGGTCCAAACATCCCTTGTCAACACAGTCTGCCAGTAAAGTATTTCTTGAATCCTTACCACATGGTTAGCAGAGGGCTGGGTGCCATGAAAAACAGAAGAGTTTTGAAAAATAAGCCACTATTTCTGCCCTGAAGAAGTTTCTAATTTTGTAGACCTGGGGGCTAAGGGAACACACATAAAATAGTAGTAAGAAGCAAGTGCACATGTGTTTGCAAACACACTCCTACTCACAGGTAGACAGACACCTGTCCTCATTACCTCACCTATGTCAAAATGAAGACTTTGAAACATGTGGGACAGAAATGATTGCTGAGAAATCAATCCATGTTAGGAAAGTTCAAGTGCATTTAGGGACATAGCATTTAGTGAATTGACTTTTGGAAATTCTCTACTTAGGTCAGTGGTTTGGAGGAACTTTTCATTAAAAAAATCTAATAAATGCTAACAGTTCAAGGATTTTTTAATGGGAAATCACTTAGCTAAGACATCTATTTCTTGATGTGTCTATTCACTTTAGATATTCCATTGTACCTGCTAAAAAGCAGTCAGCTAATTACCATCTGTACTGAACACCTGTTAGCTTTCTTCCTATCCATGCTCAACATTTTATTATTGAGAAACTGGCATATTGTGTTGGCCACTTGCTTTTTGGCTATTCCTGGCTGTGGCTAGATTAATCAGGGAAGGGAAAGAATCATCCTGTCCCAGCTCCTACCTAGGTCAGGCATATCCAAGTGACATCATATGTCTCCTTGTCAACAAGTAAGCACCTTGCCCAGCACTGGAAGCTTCTTATATGAGACATCTGTGCACAATCTTATTTATGACTAGGAACAAATATATGACTACCCACGGACTTACTGTGAAATGTATTGGATTGAATGCAAATATTTATCTCTGCTCCTTTGGAAATTTTATTCAAATGGGGACACAAAGGGGAAAAAGGAACCTAAAAACCAATGAGAATAAAGAGAACATCAAAGAGCTCACCAAATGAGAAATATCAACAAAGTTTTGAAGTCTGAAAACAGATGGAAGAGTCGAAACCAGTTTATTAGAGCTCAGGAAGAATGTTGACGGGGAGGCACAAGAAATCAGTGGATTGGATGTGCAGGACCCTGGAAAGGTGTAGGAATTGGAGGCCATGAGGGTTGTGAGGCCCAGTGGAAGAACGGGGCTTAGAACAGGAGAATTGATTTAAAAATCTGTCTTAAGACCAATGTGATTCCCCAGCCTCTTCTGGTCACTCACAGCCAATCAGCTAACCTTGTTCACCCTGCAGGAGACTGGAGACTTTTCTCTGGCTATTTGATCTTGAAGTCTTGCCTGAGGTGCCCAGGTGCAGCAGAAGGTAGGGGAGAATGCCAGGCTGGAAACCGGGCCCATTAGGTGAAAGATGAATCATAGTGAGCTACCTGGCTCCTATACTTTGGGCTGCTGATCTTTCTTTCTTTTCTTTTTTTTTTTTAAGATTTATTTTATTGTTTTTGACAGAGACAGAGAAAGATGGAGACAGAGAGAAAGGGGAGGGCTCAGAGTAGTCGTCATAGTTGTAGGTCATGGTTTTGTTCCACACAGGTGCGCAGGGGCCGCACAGGGTGGGAACTGGGCTGGGAGCCTCCCACATGGGAGGCACGCCCCCTCAGCCAGGGGCCGAGAACTTAACTTGGGGCTTCCTGCATGGGAAATACACCCCAGTTCAGCATATGGTTTAGCACCAGCTGGGGGCCGGGATTCAATCCTTGGACCCTAGGGCTGCAAAGCAAGCGCTTAACCTGCTGAGCCATCCCAGCTTCCCCTGGGCTGCTGATCTTATATGACCCCAGAAAAAGACTGTAAGATTGCTCTTGGTAGAAGGAAATACAGGGACCCAGGACATTCACAGATATTGACATGGTTCAGTCCACATCTTACCACTTGATGGTAAAGCATACTGATGAAGTAGCAGGGCCCAGCTATGACGACCTCACGGAAACATCCTCAGAGCTTCCACATCCCCCTTTCTGTCTCTCATTTAAAGAAATAGTATTATTATTCACTGAGTATTATACTTATTGTAGATAATCCGCAAAATATATAAAAACATAAAGAAGAAGACAAAACTCACCTAGCTTGCCATTATCCATACATAATCATGGCTTATGTATATCATCAAGCATTTTTTCTATGTATGTATATGTATAAATAGTATCATTCTTCAATGGAGATCCATTTTTTACACCATATTCTCTTCTGTCATACCTTTTGACTTAACAGTATATCATTAGCCTCTTGTCAATAAGTAAATTGCAATAACATTTAGCTAAATAGGATTCCTCAGATGGGAATAACCAGTTTAGACTGTTAATACCTTAATGTTTGATGTCTATATTATGTTTAATCTTCACTATAATAAACAATGGTGGGTTGAACATAGATCTTTACAAACTTGACTATTTTCTTAAGATTATTAGAAGTATAATTGCTGGCCTAGAGGGTTTACTCTTTTTCAAAGCTTTAATACTTATAGCTGAATTGTTACCCTAAAAAATTCATAAATTTATAGTTCTACCAGCAACATATGATAGTAACCCTTCCCCATCCTTGCTAAAAGTTAGAATTCAATTTTAAAAAATTTTGGTTTTAAAATGACATCTTGTTATTTGAATTTATATCAGAGTACTAGTTACACATTTTCAATGTTGTTAGTAAATTATATTTTACAACTTGGCTGTCTATGACATTGATTCATGTTCATTGAAATAGCTACTTTTTTCTTGTTGGTTTGTTCATGCTCTTTCAATAGATAAACATTGGTCATTATTCTGTTATATATAACAAATATTTTCTCTGGTTGGAAAATTTTCTTTATTTATTTGTTTTTTGTTTTAGATTTATTTTTATTGTTTTTGACAGAGAGAGAGAGAAGAGGGAGGGCTCAGAGCAGTCCCCAAAGTTGTACATTAGTTTTTGATATAGTTTCACTCTACAGGTGGGCATGGGTCTGCTCAGGGCAGGAACCTGGCCCCTGCGAGCTGGGGGCCTCCTACATGGGAAGCTTGCTCCAGTGAGAGCTGAACTGGGGGTACACCCCAGTTCAGCATATGGGCCCACACAGGCCGGGGCTGGGATTTGATTCTTTGACCCCGGGGCTGCAAGATAATCGCTCAACCTGCTGAGCCATTTGGCATCTCCATAATTTCCTATTATATGTGTTTATGATGCTCATCTGATTTTTAGTGCTCTGCTCTGAAATAGGAGCATAGAACCAGGAATGACCAGACATGTTGAGGAAGAATGCTGAATTAAAACAGATGCAAAACAAGAAGGCAGAAAAAGAAAGAAAGAAATTGGAAAGAAAAAAGTAAAATGAGGGAAAGGGATAAAAATTTAAGAAGTGAGGATAACAGTCTCAGAGGGATAAGAGAATAAAGTACATTCATGAAAAGAAAGGTACTGTTTAAAATAAAGGACCAGACAGAGAGAAGGTCAGACCATTCAAAAAGAAAAAAACCTATATATTCAATAGAATAGTTGAAAGAGGATACTAATAATATATTAGCAAATGGAAGGGAAAGAAAAATAGGAGAAAAGAAAAGAAAAGAAAAGAAAATGAATTCATAGGAGTTCCAAGATCAGAGAGTACAGAGGAAATTAAATTATCAAATAAAAATATATAAAAAAACAAAAAATAGCCAGATTACATGAGATTGAAAAGCCCTGCCAAGAACCCAGATGTAAGAAACACATGCTTTTTGATGAACTACACATTATCATCTTTGGCACTAGAGTCAGTAGATAAGTGGCTAATTTGCAGTGGAAAAAAAGTCACTTGATCTCTTTCATACATATGATATGAAACTCTGAGTCTGAAAGTGGTGGAGTTGGGAATTAAAGAGCAAAATTCTTCTCATCTGCATCAAACATTTTCTATCCTCCTCTCTCTCACCCTGTCTCCTATGTTGAGCCCACCCTCACCCTAACCAATCCAACTGAATTGAAGAATTTTGCTTCTTTCCTGTTTGACTAAACACACTGGTACACATATTTAAAACAAAGACAACACATGGAATTGAAAGAATTATGAATCTCCCTTTTCTTCTCTTGGGTTTGGTTTCAAAGATCTCTATTAATGTACAAAGTGACTATTTTGTAACGTTACAAGCAAATAATGCTCATGTTCTTTACCTTAGTGAGGTAGGAAGAGTAAAAGACGAGAAACATGAGAAGCAAAGTTGAGTGGGTTTGTGCAGTTTTCAAGATAAATGGAATCCTGCTGCGCCAAATAGCATCCAGGAACTATTGCTAACTGAATTTTTTACCGAGTAATTTATCAGGTTAAGAAAATGTCACTTGAATACAAAAATAGCATATAACAATTAGAACTGTCTTGAGCAATACTTTATAGTGGTTTGCCAATAAGTGATGTTTATAAAGGCTGTAGAATGGCAGATTGATAATGAGTTCATTTAATGAGGTTTTATCAACCGTGTTATTTTCCTTAGAAAAACCCAAACTCATAATCATTGAGGCATATTAACTCATTTAATCATTGTTTATCACCTACTGATAGAAAAGCTCTTATTTGAAAAAGAAATTTGTTTTGATTGTGATAAGATTTCTAGAGTAAGTAGAAATTGAGCACTTAATGCCATCTTGTATAGCTAATAAATCAATAAAATTTAGCTAATAGTCCAGGTCTGTTTCCTTGCTTCTAAACTACTAAATGGGGTCATTAATGTATCATTTGAGTATATCAACAGGTCATTAAAAACCACTGGTGTACACACATGACCTTTCTCACTGAAGACCAATAAAGCTACCCCAAAAGACCTTATTTCTCTTCCCTTGTCTTTCTGGCCAGACCATAATTGAACTTGTCACCTGACTTTCTAGCTGGAAATGATCATAAAACAGCATCATCAAATAATATTAAAGACTAGCTCACAACAACAAAGGTGGCTCCCAGTACAACCAGAACTTGTCAATCATTCCATTCATTGTACAGTTGAGGACTAGTTATTTCAGAGAAGAGATCTGAAATTCTTTGCTTTTCTCTCCATGGAATCCGGCCCTCTCATACTTTAAAGGAAGGGCGTAGAAGACAGAACAGTGTCAGCAGAACAGGGTTAGAAGGCAGAGGGGAAAACTCTGGGCAGTTTGTGGCTTTGGATACAAATGACCTAAGTGAGTCATCTCTAGTCCTCCCTCCTGGGAAGAGGCATTCAGAGACAATTTGTGGCCAGGCAGCTACTAAAGGAGGCTATGTTGTAACCTGTGTCACCCAAACCCTTAATTACAGGTGTCTGTGGTTAAAATTCGGAG
>PVKE010046008.1:0-12408 GCA_004027555.1 Craseonycteris thonglongyai | reverse complement strand
AGATTATTGGTGGACTAGCAAGGCCAGGCTCCAGAAACAGTGCTGGTCATCCCCCAAGCTGCCCTTACTCCTACTCCTCACCCCTTCTCCGACATGCTCTGCAGTGAAACAGGCCTTCTGTTTGAGGGCTCTGTGTCTCAGGACTCCTTGCTAGCCAGCTCCTGGCTTGGGTACATCAGTGAGAAGTAGTGACAGGAGACTTGAAGGTGAGAGGAACGGGGAAACAAGGTATTCCTCCCACTTCTCCCTGCCAACAGTGTGTAATGCCGTGACTGTGTCTCCTAGGTGGTTCCAGCTCTCACTTACCTCAGCTCCTTTGCCACGGTTTCAGCTCCCATGGGACAGTCACCCACCACAGATCTTGCACCCACAGGGTGTCCTACATTCCTAATGATGCCACGTCTCTCATTCCCTCCCACCCTAAGTGTGGTCGCTGCTTCCTGCAGTTGTTAATCTCTTAGTGCCCTGTTTGGTTTCTCACCATCCACTTACTAATTATCCCTATCATTTTACCTATTTGGGGAACAAAACCTAGAGCATTTCTATTTTTTTGTTTGTTTGTTTTTGACTGGACACTGACTGATACAATTCTCTATATTCTGCCATATCGATGCATTTGTCCAAAAACGTTATTAGAGTAAATGGCTACTATTTGTCATGTAACACAATTTCCCCCAGAAGTAAAACGCTGGGTTCAAAATGATGACTAGCATTACAGACATCTTGGAAACAAGGTTACATCCCTTCATCTTCTGATTTTCCAGATGCCAGGTCCAAGCATGCTTTGCTTAAGGTCCAGAGTTACGTCAGAGATGCAGCGGCATGGTGAGTATGGAGGCTTGCAAGTCAAGGTTTCAGTGTCTTTTGTTTTCCCTCTTTTACTGTATCTCTCTGAATAAAATAGACAACACCATCTTTTTATGTTTTCCTCTTTCCCATTAAAAGTGATAGATCTTTTTCACATTATATTTCTGCTGCAAATTAGCCTAAGAGCCATTATCACAGTCTATCCCTGGTGTGGCCCAGCTGCTCTGGCTTTTATTGCTCTGTGCCAGTGCCTCAGGGTAATTACCTCTGAGACCGCAAATGCATTTTCATACCTATAACCTCTTCTTTGTGGTCTGGTATTTTGAGGCATATGTCCTCAGTGTTTGTTTTATTTTCTCGTCTTTATTCATCTGCAATGACCATCTCCTAATAAGCATTAGATGTTCTCGTCAAAGCCACCAGGCACATGTCCAAGGGCACACAAAATGAACTCCGTGTCTTTGAGAGCAAGGGAGGAATTTAGCACTTTGGCAGGAGTTTGGGGCTGTGTGGGAGCCCTGAGTGATGATTCCAGCTCCTGCCTTTGCATGCATTAACTGCTGGTCGCCTCTGAATAATTGGCTAAGAATATTGGTTAACACGTCAAGTGAAAATGTATGTGGCGGTGCCTGTCTCCATCGTCCCAGGAGAACATCTGTCCACTTCCCAAATCCACTGAACAATTTGGCTCTCGTCTGTGTGACTGGCAGGCTGTCCCAGGGAGGCCCTTTGCTACAAAGCAGGGATGGGGGAAGTTTGGGTTGAGTTGTGTTGGCAGGTTTTGTTGAAGCACTTTGGAGAGTAATTTTACAAAATCTGCCTGCTGGTGATATTAGCCCTTTATTTTTGTGAAAGTCAAAGGAAAATTAAAAAAAAAAAAATGAAGTAAAAAAGAAACACAATTCTGTGCATAGAAATTGCTTTGGGGAAATAGCGCTTTGGTTCTCCTCAGGTTGTCCTGTAAATGTGTATTGAGCACCTCCAAGCTAGAGGCAGGACCAGGGCTCTAGAGAGAAATTCTGTTTTGCAGGGGGACCAAAACATTTTTAAAAAGGAAAGATACACGTTCGTCCAGTAAAGCATACAAAATAGTCTGAGGGAGGAAGCTGTTGTGTCTACCTGGATAAAAAGGAAAGCTATGGGAAAACCCAACATATTAAAAATATTAGAGCACAATTTGATTAAAAGGAAACAGGATAAAGGGTGAGTTATTTGGCCTAATTTGACATAACAAATCAATGCTAAAACTTACATTTTCCAGCTCACAGAGCCCCTTTTTGCTTTGTTTTATATACACCATGCTATATTTGGACATGCAATAATAATCATGAAGCTATTGACTCCTGCTTGAGAATCACATACTGCCCCAAATTATCTTCATTGCTGGAGTTGGAGTAAGGAATTTTACATCATTCCCTTCTGGGATCGCCCACTGTTGTATTTTCTACTAACATTGGGAATTTCTATATCACACATTTTTCTGACCATATTTTCCCTTCACTAATAATGCTATCTCTCTGAATAAAATGGCAACACCATCTTTTTATGTTTTTCCTCTTTTCCATTAAAAACAACAGATTTTATTATATTTTATTGCATTCTATTTCTGCTATGAATTAGTTTAATAGGCATAACCACAGTATGCATATTACTAGCATGGCTGCCATTGTTTTTTGCACTATTCCGTCTCTGTGTTATGAACTTTGAAGTCACTGTATATCTTAGGATCTCTAAAAGAAGCAAAAAAGACACAGGTCACAAGCTAGAGTTTTTCATCATCCTTTCCTAAAATTTTAGTCTTCAGCCCAAATTTCTGTGGTTTACCAGGCCTGGGGCTATCTGATCCCCAAGTCTTTCAAAGGTGATGTGGTCTATCTTGTATAGAATTTAACCCCTTGACACACAAATTAAATAAAATTCTATGTGAACAAAAAATACTATTTATTTTTCAACTTAACATTTATGGGTGCAATATCCAGTATCAGATAAACTTTGATTCCAAATATGGCACATTTGGGAGCTATAAATTGCACATGTCCCAGCTGTCCTTAGAATTTCACCAGTGACTTGTCTAGGGCGACATCTTCATCTGAAGTGTGTAACTGTTAAAATTTATTATTCAAATAGTCAACTATGCTTCCCATTTTCTGTATTCTGTCTTCTTTACATACAGTTTCATTACCCACAAAATGAAGAAAAAGTGATATAGCCAAGAAACATTTGTGAGGTATAGCTTTTGACAATATTGGTATCTGTAATATTGCTCTTCTCTACAATAATTAGCTATTTTAGATTTTTGTGCTTGTTACATTATGATACATAATTAAAGGTATGCTTTCATCACTTGTTACTGAAAACCACTCCTCATTTTTTTTCAAGTTCTGGTCCTTTATTTTTTGACTTGTAGATCTATTTATTTCTATGGTTATCATTTCAAAAATATAATCTTATTTTAAAACACAAAGAGGCATAGGATTTGCTCCTAGTCTTCGCAAGACTAAAGCATTTCTACTAGCAATTTGGGTAAATGATTTTGTATTCGGAATATTTTCTTTTTCTTTTCAATTCCATTCTACATCTCCTGAATCGCAGTCTTCATTGCGTGATATAGATATAGGTCTTGCACATTTCCAAACATTATGTTTGCTAGGGCTACCTTTACTTGAATTTGAATCTTTTTTTGTCTAGTCAGCCATACAAAAAACTAAATATCAGTCTCTCTGTTTTCACTTGAATACTGCATTTGGCTTTCAGTGCTACTTTCATACAAATTCAAGACAAACATTTTAGAGATTATTTCTATAGTTCACACTTTAACACTGAATATATATACTTATTTTTTGGTGATATTTGCATTATAACTGCAGTCAAAGCAAATTAAATCTGCATGCATCTCAGAGATGTCAATGTTTACAATGGCTTAAGAAGCACATGGCATATCTGAGATGTCTTTTATGTCAAAGGGTTAAAAGTCTTAAGGCTTTAAAGAAAAGTATTTAGCTATACTTCTCCCACTTAGGAAAAAAATTGATAAAGGTTCTTAATGAACTTAAAGGCATGCAAACTGGAATCTAGATATAGTAAACATTTTATTATAGATTCCTGAGATTGATATGTGAATGCATTAATTTATAAGTGTAACTGGTCATCCAAATTTTAACACTTGTCTCTCTTTTGTTAAGGTTGTCATACAATAGAATTCACTATGCAGATTCAGCACAAACAAATGACATCATTGTTACTACCACCTTATTAAGTTTCTGTTCTATATAAGTTGACCTTGAGCAACATGGGTTTGAACTGGTCAGGTCTACATATATGCAACATTTTTTTTTTCATTAAATACATATAGTACTGTAAATGTATTTTCTTTTTTTTATGATTTTTCTAATAAAATTTTATTTTCTCTAGCTTACTGTATTGTAAGAATACACTACACAATACAAATAATGTATAAAATATGTATAATTGACTATGTTATCAGTGAAGTTTCCAGTCAACAGTAGTTATGTTTTAGGGGAGTCAAAATTTATATGCAGATTTTTTACTGAGTTGGGGGTCAGCATTCCTAACCCCCAGGTTGTTCAGGGTCAACTGCACCACTCTCAAATTATGAAAAAATTGATTTTCCTTCACTCTCTCTGCATCCTTATAAACACTCTAATATACCCTTTGCAAAATATGTTCTACCCCTCTGACTTTCTTAACACTACTGCTTTATAGTGATAAAATATTTTTACAATCTTAGACATTCATTCCCATTATCCATGACCTTTCTTTAGCACTCATCACTTATGTTAGTCCATTCCTTTGTAAACTCTGTCCTCCCTGAATCCTCGTTTCTGAACTTTATACTAAAAGTCTTTCCTTACGTTCTATTTGAACCCTCTTTTGTTATCTTTCTCTAAACTCTCCCTCTAGAATCTCATTCCTGTGTGTTCTTTGTCAACTGCACATTAGTTTTCCTACCAAGTAACCATACCCCATCTCTAGCTGGTTGCTGATCGTCTCCTAAAAATCTGGCAGGCATCTTTAACTTAACATATAAAAACTGAACTTGGTCTTATACAACCCAGAATAGCTCTTCTGCCTGACCTCTATTTCTGTGAATGTCATGATATGTCTGCCATGAAGGGGCTGAACACTGCAAACTATCAATGGCTCCTCCCATTCTCTTTGTCCACCAAGGTCACTGAGAGTCAAGCCCTGGGGATGCTGTCAGATTTATGGGATATACACAATCTCTTCTATTTGTTCTGCTTCAATCCAGGTTCAGAAATTTGCTCTTGGGGATTATTCCAGCAACTTTCTAACAGCAGTCCTTATCTAATACCTGAGGGCTGTCTATAAAGTACTCAACTATATAACTATTCTCATTATATTGACAATGTTGGATTTTTTCTGGACAGCAGTTGTACATAAACTCTTCTTTCTCCCAACTGTTTTACCTAACACTAACAGATTAATTAAGGGAAGTTCCAAATATTGGAATGCCTTTCCCTCACTCTCTAAATTATCTTCTAATCTCTGGCCATAAAGTATTTTCTAGTCATGTTTTAAGAGTTTCCTCTCATATACATGCTCTACATTTGTGCTAAATTAGACCACTTACTCACTTAACTAAAAAAATGAGCTTTGCCCTGTGCCTATCTTACTCAAGCTATTCTCCCCAGTTAGTAAGCCACACCCCGTACCCTGTCTGTCAAATATTACCCATCCTCCAAAGACTAACTCACATGTCACTTTGTTTATAAAGACTTCTAAATGTCCACAGTTGAATTGTGAACAGCTCTTTCTTGAAGGGTCATGAGAGTTCAATATACTTCTGTACAGTCCTATCACATTATGCCATTATTTGTATAATTAACATCTTTACTCAACTGAGCTTTGTATTCCTCAAGTTTGAAATCTCAGTGTTTACTTTTGTTTGATTAACAGTATCTGGCATGTATCCCACTTGTTGAGTTAAATGAAGGAGAAAAAATCCTGATATGAATAAGACCAATGACTATATTTTTGTGATAATGTTATATTCAGTTTTTAGTTTAGTTACATGCATAATAATTATATTATTTTTAAAAAGATATTTGACTCAATTTTGAACTTAAAAGACATGATATAATAATGTCATGTGACATGAAGCTACTGTGTTAAAATACCAGTAATTTAATTTAGCCATTTAATTATCTTCAATTTCTCTGGCTAAAAAACAAAGTTGAAAGTTATCAGCTATTCATATATAAGAAACATAGAAAGACAGAGAAAAATAGGATAACACCAAACAATAGTCACCTTCATGATTCATGAAAACGATTTAACTAACTCTTGGCCCAAGTGGCTACAATTGTTGCATCAGAAGACAGCAGAGAACGTTGAATTAAATGAAGCTTTGTATTCCTTCTAATCTCTAGAGTTCCACAGAAAAGTACTGGTTGGTTAAGACACATCACATTCTCTTTAAATTGAGTAGATTGCTCATAATGGGAACTGACATGACTTCAAATATTAAAATTTTATTCATTATTGAGCATATGAAGATAATACCTAACTAATCTGATTGACTGGCTAACTTGTGGTCTATGTGATGCTGAAATGACTGGTCAATTCTTTAAAATAACTTAAAAAGTAGTTAGGAATACCAGACAAAAATAAACATATAGTTGCATGTTGCACTCTCAATTTATTGCATTGGTTGTACACAGAATACACAGATATACTCAAAACCTGATGCCACCTGCATTCCATGAACATATTACTTGTCACTGGGTATTATTAAAGAGAATCAGCCAGACATTACTTCAAGCAATAAAGACAGATTTTATTCAGGGAGTACTGCAATAGTGGAAAAGAGACTACCATATAGAACCAAACTCAATTCCAAATACAAGCACAAATGAGGACTGATAGGGAGCAAAATGAAAAATTAAGGAATAGGAGACGTCAAGGGGGAATTCCTGCCAAACCAATTTTACAGGATTCTTGCTGGAGGCAGGTTAGGGTGATTAGATGTCAAGGGTGAGGGGATTCTTGCTAAACAAACTGAGTAGGATTCTTGGTACGAATGGATTAGTTCAGCTGAAGACAGGGCCCAAGGATGAGGCCTAGTCAAAAAGATGGCCCAGTGGGGTCTGTCTAAAGTTTGGTCAAGAATAGAGTCTTTGCTGGTATCCCTGTTTTTTTCTAACCTTCAAAAGAGAAAAAACAGTGTCACATGGCTTGTCCAGAGCCTACAATGAAGTAGCAACCTCTTATTACAGGATGAAAATAATGCCTCCAAATTTTAAATGCCAGATCACCATATTTTATGAAGAAAAATAAAAGCTGCAACATCTTTAGAAAAGGTTCTATCTTACATTAAGTTTCTATTGCTGCTGCAACAAATTACCACAAACTTAGTTGCACAAAACAATACACATTTATTATCTCAGTGCTTTGTAGGTCAGAAGTCTGATACACATGTCACTAGGTCAAAACCAAGGGGTCATCAGGCTACGTTTCTTTCTGGATGCTCTAGAACAGGGGTATCCAAACTTCTGGTTTCCCTGGGCCACACTGGAAGAAGAATTTTCTTGGGCCACACATAAAATACACTGACACTAACAATAGCTGATGTGGTAAAAAAATCTCATAACGTTTTAAGAAAGTTTAGGACTTTGTTTTGGGCCTCACTCAAAGCTGTCCTGGGAATAATGCGGCTTGCGGGCCATGGTATGGACTAACTTGCTCTAGAGACACCTGTTCTTTGCTTGTTCTAACATTAGTGGCAGCCAGCCTTCCTCGACTCATGACCTCTTGTTTCCATCATCAAAGCCAGCAAGTGGCTGAATCTTTCTCACGTAGCGTCTTTGATTTTGTTTCCACTGTCACTATGTTTCTTTCTCTAACTCTTTCTTCTGCCTTCCTTATCTACTTTTAAGAACTCTGTGATTATGTTGGACATGCCAGGTAATCCAGGATAATCTCCCTATGTTCAGGTCATCTAAATAGTGTCCTTAATTCCCCTATGTCAAGTAAGGTACTTTATTTATAGGTTCCAGGGATTAGGATGCAGCATCTTTAGAGGTCATTATTCTGCTACCACCAAACCATTTGTTTAGTCTAAATATAACAACCTATGCCAAATACAATACATAAATTTAAATATCAAAGTTATTTAACATAAGTAAAATAAATAAGATTTACATGTTCTACTATAGCATACTGCAACTCTCACTTAGTGTAGTCCCTCATATACACACTGAGAAAACAACTAAAAGATAGACCATCTTGTAGAACTGATAATCTCATTGAAAAACATTTCAGGAGACAAGGGTTCTGATTTCAAAAATAAAAAATAAAATAAAATAAAAAACGAATCATCCCATTTATGAATGCCTAACATTTATGTTTTATACTTCTTGTCCCTTGTATTTGACTGCCTTTGTTGAATTATACTTAGTTAGCATAATCTGGACTGTAAAGTTTGTATAAGAGATCCACTAACTGTACTTTTCTACCCATGAGGGAGGTTGCCCTTGGCAATATCCTTGAACTTCTTTCCCATGTGTCAGAACCATCCTCAGACTAATCTCAAACCAGGCTGTGTGCAGACCCTGCATTCACACCTTGGTTTATAAGTAGTAGACTTGGTGTGGGGCTGCTTGTAGGTACCTCTCTGCTTTGCTTTTTACATGGATGTTCTCAATACCTCGTAGCATTTGATGCCTCATCTGTGATGGATGATAGCAGTGGTTACAGCAGATTCCAGAAAGTTATTCATAAAAAATGTTCAGCACTGAACATGGCACATAGTAAAAATGGATTATGTGGTGCTCAGATTTAATTTTTTTTTCTTCTGTCTTAATGAACTCAGGGTGTACTTGTTATCTCTGGCATTTCACTCTCAACTCCCTCTGATCAACTTAATCTTGGACTTACTTCTGCCTTTTGCAGCTCTGAACTGCCTTGATAGTTCAGACCCCTGGGAACCCCAATTTTGGCATGAGATGCTTGCTTATTATCCTAGCTGGTCTATGCTCTCCCTCCCATTCTTTACAGAGGGGTGGGAGGATTAAGAATTATTTGGAGTTCAGCTGCTTCATAAATCACATTATATTTCAGCTTATTCAATATTTTTATGAATAATTGTGGAGACAAAGGAGAGAAGGGCATTTGTATTACTTAAGCTACTTAAGCTACTTAGGGATGTCTGTGATGTTGGCAACCACAATGAATTCAGGAAACATCAACTCTGCTCTCCTATGTCTGTCAGATCTGGACAAAAGACGTCTGTCATTCCCATCTAGACGAAAGAACATCAGCACCAACAATACATACAAGTGTGGAGTTATCTGAAGCCAGTGCATTCTGTTTTTTTTAGCCAAGTTTGAGAAGGCAGAGGGTGTCTGCAATGCCAAACATGTGGGACACACAAACATTTTCCCTCAAGTCCCATCTGCAACCTGCTGCAGTCTGCCCCCAGCCTGAACTCTGGACCAGAGCTATGCAGAAGTTCCTGCTAAAGCTCCCATTACGATTCCTGGCATCAGCCTGGCTAATGCAAACACTGAGCTCGGAGCAGTGGGCATGGTGTCCAGACACTGTCTCTGAGCTCTGGTGAGACAGGCTTGTGCTTGGGAGCCCCTGACTCTCTCAAATCCCCATTCTTCCATGTAAACAGAGGAAAGAAACTTTGGATAAATTTCCTGTGCCTCAGTTTCCTCCTCTGAAAAACAGAATTTATAAGGTTACTACTTTTTAGAACTGTTGTGAAGAGCAAACCAGGTTATTTATATAAAGTATTTAGGACAGTTCCTGGCATGTAGGGAGAGCTTCTTTGTAAATGGGAGCTGGGTTATTTCTTCTTACAGTGAAGAGCCTGTGCAATCCTACTGGGTACAATTCACAGTGGCTTTTTCTTGACAAAACAAATGGGAGAAAAGGGAGTCGATAAATGTTGCTGGTGACTGCCACACTCAATGATGGTCACTTTCTCCAATTTACACTACTCAGTCCTCTGTACTCCCTATGCGCAATGACTCCCCGGAAATTATCTGAAGTTCATTAAAGTTTACTAGGAACTCAAAGTCAGATCTCTTGTATTGTAGGAGAAATATTTCCTCTTTTATAGACTTAATGTGAGCTTTTGTTTAAGAAAGAAAAATTAGCTGGAATTTCATTCATCCATTCATCGAATCTTTTGTAACGCCTACTATAATCAAATACCCACTAGGTGCGCCTGGATACAGAGAAGACTAAGAGAGGGTCTGTTGAAGCCTAGTAGGAGTCTTATATCTATAAACAGATAGTTATGTTACGATGGATGCTACAATGACTTAAGCATAAAAAACTTCAAGAGTGTAGAGAAAGAAGGAGCTTCTTTATTTATTTCCAGTGAAGGAAAGGAATTGGATTGGAGGAAAGAATTCATATATTCCAAGGAATATAAAATCAGGTCCAGGGCAGTCATCTACTTTTATTAATGCAAAGACTGCCATTGGATATCTGATAGCTGGACAAAGAAATAGTGCACCTTAGACAGGAAAAATGGGTACAATCTATTACAATTGTGGTTCCAGAATTTCTCAATTGTCTCCATAAAGGGGGTTTAAGGCATGATATTATGTTGGAGAAGTGGCTCTGGGGACTTGTCTTGAAGCTCTATTTGCCTTGTGATTACACATTTTCTTTAGATTATATATTTATTTGGAGTGATTTGTGGTGCTACAGGTCTAGGAGACCTGGTGATAACTTTGCACATGTCCATCCCTCTCCTTGTACTGATTGGAAGCTAGCAACTAAAAGCTAGATATGCCAGCTTCAAGTAGCAAGTTAGAGAAAATGCTGAGCAAGCAAATCCCAGCTGGCTGATTTTTGTATCTCAGTAATTCGTGGTTATATTTTATATTGTTTTACTTCAAACTAATTATATTTCATATGCTTTCCCTTAAAAACTACTAATTATGCTGGTTATTGGAGTAGAAAATTGTTATAAAATTCCTTGTTGATAAGTATAATACCATATACACAATGTCCTTGCATCTTTCTAACATAATCATGATATTGGTATGATCATTTTTATTTTGAAGATGTGGAAATTAAAGTCCTGAACATTTAACTTTTGGATCCACCAATAGACAGCTGGGGAATTTGGAGGTAGATTTCAAACACAGGTTTTCTGAGTCCAAATTTTCTATCCTCTCCCTTAAGATGACTGAATTACATTTTATCAAAAAATAAAACTAAAAAATTAAAGAGTTATTATAGATTATAGAGCCTAATATACTAATTTTACATATAAGGAAACATAATTTAAGTGAACAGTGTCATAAAAGTGTTTGGTATCAGAAGCAAAATGACAACTGGAATCTCCTGTCTTTTCCACTACACTGAGTTGCCCACTACTTCCTGACCACGAAGTCCAGAAACAATTGAGACAGATTTCCTTTCCCCTGTAGTTTATTCCACTTGATTTCCTCTCTGTTTGAGTTAGAGGTAAAAAGTTCTGGAGCTAGTTCAAGTCTGCTGTTAATTATTTCTCTGAATGTATAAGACAATTGAAAGTAGAGTATATAACTGGGAGAGATGAAAGATGTTTTCTCTTGTTTAAATCACAAACATTCTCATTGAAGCATCTGCATTTGAAAAGGGGAATTTAGACTGGAACCTATGACTGGAAACCTTTGGCTCAGGAGAGTTTAGCCTATTTATTTAAGATAGCCACGCACATTCCAAGTTACAAAACTGAGTTCTAAGGAGTCCTGGTATCCTGCAGCTGGGAGGGGAAGGGCAAAAGGTGAACTGTACTTTTTAAGCCTGTCACTTTGAAAACTCCCTGCGTCGAAATGCATCTCCAGGATTGTGGACTTCACAGCAGCAGTGAAGCGGGACAAGCAAAGGCATCTTTGGAAGTAACCCCACATCGCAGGACTTAATCTCTCCCCCGGCTTGTGAGAACTTGCTTATCTGGCAGGTTTTTCCAAGCATGCTCTGCTCTGTGGACAATAGAGTTGGCAATCTGGAGATTGTCCTTTCATAATAGACAGGCTTTGGGAGAGAAGCTTCCTTATAAAGGGATCTAAATGGATAAGTGTTAAATGACTTCCCTGCAAAAAAGTTCAAATAGTTATTGTATAGATTCAGGTCCTATTCTGGTCTCCTTCTTTGAACACTTGAACTGTTTTTCATTGAGTATTATGCTGCAATTTTATGGTAGGTTAAATCATGCCGCCACGTGCATTGAAGTTACTCTGAAAATGGTTATTATAGCATTTCTCGTATAGCTCTGAATAGTTCGTCAATGAATGACATCTCTATTTTCCAACCATTTGGGAAATAACTTGAGGTCCATAGCCAGTAAAGCCCACACAGCTGACCTGTATTCTGGTTAGAGTTGTGTTGCCAGTGAACTCTGTTGTGATTTCAGTCAAAGCTCTTCTGAAATACATCAATGAAAGCCTGTGTCAAGGCCAATGCTACTTAGAAGGAGTAGAAACCTGTGTGAAGAAATTTTCTTTGTTTTTTTAAGAGATTTGTTTCATGAGAATACACACAAAAAAAATTTACAAAAAACAAGTTTTGTTGGGCTGCATGGAGATCAATTCACTTGAGATTTTATTTTTT
>PVKE010046007.1:0-12411 GCA_004027555.1 Craseonycteris thonglongyai | reverse complement strand
CTATAATAAATCTTAAAACAAAAATTACATTCTATCTAGCTAAATACCGGAAGCAGCAGTGGCAGTCACTTTTTGGTGAACCTCAAGCACAAAATCCAGACATGCACATCTGTACTCAAGGCATCAGGCCACATTGAGGATGCCCAGGACAGAGCACAGCAATTACTGGGTGTACCACTCAATTTAACTGAACTGTCTACCGCTTATTCTTTAAGACATGGCCCACCGAAATGGAATGATGTGGGTGTGTTTAATACAGGTTTCTTCTTCTTCCCCATTGTATGCAATCTTTCCATCATCCTCTTATTCCTATAAAGCAAGTGAGAAAAGAATATTAAAAAAAACTGTTAGAATAATAAGATAGACCATTTCCCACGACCTCCTTAAAAATGACCAATAAAACAAGTCCACTTCTGCAGTTCCTGAAGTTTACCACATTACCTAAGTAAGAATGGTCAGTAAAAGGATTTTGTGTAGTAAACAAAGACTGTCCACTTAATATCAGGGTTCATAATCTGTATACTAAATTGTTTCTTCCTTTGTATTTATACTCCCTTCTCTTCCCACAGCTTCTCTCCATATCCCCCCTTTGTTCATATGTGCTCATGTTTTCCCATTAGAAAAAGAAAAAAAAAGAAAGGAGGAAGAAGGAAGGTAATAAGTTACTACTACTTCAACTAACTGTTATTTCCTTCTCGCTCAGGTATGTCCTGTCTTGGTCCTTCACACATTCTTTACTCCAATGGTGTCCAACATTTTGGTTTCTCTGGGCCACATTGGAAGAATAATTGTCTTCGACCACACATAAAATACACTAACTTATGATAGCTGATGAGCTAAAAAGGATGGTCACAAAAAAATCTCATGCTTTAAGAATTTGTTGGGCTTCATTCATAACCATCCTGGGCGGTAAGTTAGACATGCCGCCTCTACTCTAACTTGCCACTGTCACATTTCTGCTTTTACTTACCCTTTCAACCTACTCTCAGAAAGCCACAAATCATTTCCAAATTTGGCATTCCCAACAGCATAGTATTTATCATAATCTTACATGGCTTTGTTGCTGCCAACTACTTATGAAACTCTGCTCACTGCTTCCTCTCCTCACATA
Organism: Craseonycteris thonglongyai; assembly: GCA_004027555.1. NCBI lineage: Eukaryota > Metazoa > Chordata > Mammalia > Chiroptera > Craseonycteridae > Craseonycteris > Craseonycteris thonglongyai. The sequence goes on along the minus strand of PVKE010046007.1, from coordinate 11,300 downwards.
TTCCTGTAGTTTATCATTCTCTATTGTTCACCTGCCATTAATATACTGATTCTCTTTAAAGTTTCTTCCTATGTCCTGTTCTTCTTACATACCCTTATGTACCATTTAAGTGCTACTGACTCCCAAAGATGTTTCTGTCTAACCCTTATTGCTCTCAGAACTCTAGACCCATGTCAAGCATGTCCAATGTATCATCTTCACAACCGAACTGGACTTCTACCTTTTGCTATCTAGGCAGCATCCTATTTCCTATATGTCTACGTCTCTTAAATTTGTTCCATTCCCATTTAAATTATTTGCAAGTTCATAAATTATATCTTTCCAGAATTATTATAGTAATGTCCTACTTATGTTGCAATCTAGTTTCTTTTTATTAAAGATTCCAATCTACTTTTTAAAAAAATCTTGTTTCCCTCCATGCCCACCTCATATCACCTCCACTCAATTCCACCAACAAAAGCTACATTTTGTACTCATAGATGAACATTAGAAGTTTTAGTCTATATAGAATATAAAGCAGTATTTGTGTGCCATATATATATTTTCCTGGACAGAATTACATTAATTTTATTCTCAAATGAGTGTATCTCTCAAAAGTAACAGAAATTACAACCCATAGGACATATTTAATACAAATATAAAAACTTTAGTAGCTTACTCCTCTCCTCTCCTTTTCAGGCTGAGTTAATGTAAGCTTCAGTCATGTGAACCTGTTTGTAATTTCTAAATGTCATGTTCTTTCATTTCCATGTATTTGTATAGGCTGTTTCCACTACAAAAATGCCCAAATTATTACTTTCCAACTGGTAAGCTCTTCCTCAGTGCATGTAATCATTTAAGTATCCTAACCTACCCCAATATACTTGCAGAGGCTACCCATATATTTTCACACATCTCTTACTCACTACCTTTCTAGCATGCTACATGCATTTTGTCTTACTAATTTTTATATCCCTAGCTAAGTATTCAACATGTAGTAAAACTCCAATGTTTTATGTTTGTTTTGTTGTTTCCTTCTTCTTAAAACAGGTCTCTAAAATTGAGGCAATTGATATTCAAACTTGTCACATACATTGTTAAGATTACTAAGAAGCCACATTTATCTGAGTTCTAATCTACTACCAAGTTCTTTTTTCTTCCTATTTTTGTTGATCTATATGGTAAATTAACAAAACAGCATGTTTGCCTTCTGCTTTCTCAGACCAAATTATTCAGAAACCCATTCAGATATCAACTTTGTATACCTTACAGAAATATAGTTAAGGGTTACCTACTTCTTAACACATTCAGGGCATAACATATTATCTTCTAGGTCTGGGTATGGGAAAGTGCAGGCGGGTAGCAGGAAGAGAGAAATCATCTTCTTGGGAGTATCTGGTACCCAGGCCTGACCTGCATAGAACTGCAGGCGAACCCAACCCTCTGTGTCTGCCAAGAGAGGCCTGCCATGGACCACACACCACCTGACACCTAGGGAGAAAAGGAGAAACAAATATAAACAGCTAAGATCAAGTAACCACCCCCCAAAATCCAACCTCTCAGCAAGTCACTCAATTTTTCTCTTCTATTCTATTGATGAATCAACTGCATGAGAAACATGAGAAAGGTAGACCAAAAGAAACAATAATCTAACTTTATAAATTATATAGCATTGACAGTTAAAAATAATTAACCTTCTGGAATGCTTGCTTTGTATCCAGGGCATTGCTAAGTGGTTTACATGTATTCATACATTTACCAAGATTACTAATATTTACCATCTATTTCTTATTTATAGGTGAGGTAACTAAAGCTTATGCTATTTAATATAATTTTTTCCAGAACCAAAACAAATTCAAGTATTCTGATTCACAGCCTCTTTGCCTAACTACTATATTGTCCTGCCTCAAATATGGAAAATGGGAAAGGATCTTTGTTTTAAAGCCTAAGAAACAATGTAATTGAGGACATGGGATATTGAGACAACAAGGTAAGTCCTAAAGATATCAAGTATCTGAAATTGAGAGAAAAAGGTCACTATGGGCTTAAATAGCCATAAAAATCTCCCCGGTTAAGACAGTAGCAACAAGAATAGAAGTTGTGGGGAAGCCGGGATGGCTCAGTGGGTTAAGCGCTCACTTTGCAGTACCGGGGACCTGGATTGAATCTCGGCCTTGGCCCATGCGGACCCATATGCTGAACTGGGGAATGCCCCCAGTTCAGTTCTCTCTCTCTCTTTCTCTGTATCTGTCTCTCTCTGTCAAAAAATAAAATAAAATAAAAATTTTTAATTAAAAAAAAAAAAGAATAGAAGTTGTGTTTAGCACCACTACACACCTGGTGGCTAGGCACACTCCCGTATCACAGTAGGTGTTTAATTACTATTAAGTGAAGAGCAACTAAAAGAACCATTAAGTGTAAAATGCAGCTAGCCCACATGGCACATTAAAATTAGAAAGAGATGTTATCTTTGGGGAAGCAATCCTTTAGACAAAGCTTTGTGGTGAGACAGTGCTTTTGGAAAATAGCAAAAGTGCCCATTCCTTTTTGCAGTAGAGAGTACACAGCTTTGGGGAGCAAACAGGCCAATTTCAGCTTCCATCTTTCTTTCAGCTGGGTTCCTTGTGTCATGAACAAGGTGCAAGTCAGCCCTGAATAAAAGAGACCCAGAACACTTTTCGGAATGGGATGGAGAGAAAACAACTCAAGCAACAAAGGAGGGTGACAATGTTGACCTAAGATAGGCTCTTCTAGAGATAAAAACAAACAAAAACAGGGAGAGAGGAAAAGTTGGAAAAGGGTAGGTTAGGTTATTCTCAAGATGTCTTAAGGGGTTGGGCCCCAAACATTTTATTATTGCCTATTTTTAATGTGCCATGGTGTAATCTCCTAAATGTCACAATCATTCTATGAAGTAGAATAGTTATAATTTGTATTTTATACATCAGGATACCGGGGCTTACACTAAGTAAATTACCAATGCCATATGGCTAGGGAGTTGTAAAATAAGGACTTGAACCAAAGCTGTTCAATTCCAACACCCACATTCTCATTCAGTATGCTATGAAGGCCATGAGAAAGGGAGACAGGTGAAGAAGGCCTCAGGCTGTGCTTTGTTCCTGCCTTGGACTCCTGTTTGGTGATTTAAAAAAAAGGGGAGGGGGGGGGTCAGTACTCAATTACCTAGCTTGGAGATCCATCCAGGCAACATTTGGCCATCAATCAAAAGATAAGCCCTATATGAACCTAATGGTCAATCAACAGATATCTAAACTAACCCTTTCCTTTTCCTACCTTTCAGTAGAAGACTAATAAAAGTTAACCTTCTTTCTCTAGAATGGTACTCCCTCTAAGGTTGGGATCTTACCAGAGGTCTGCAGCAGAAAGTTCTCAGCGGAAGTAGAAATGGGACATGAATTCACAGCCTTAGGTTGAACAGCTCTTGCAGCAATCCTTGCCCATGCTGCTAACATGGCTTCCTGAGCAGATGTTATCACTTCAACTCTATTGATCACTTCCTCTCTCACACTCATCTTACAACTTTTGTGACTCTTTGCTCTCTTGGCCACCATCTTGCATTTCTTTGAACTTGATTGCAATCTGACCCCTTCTGATGTTTCAGGAATATTCTGCAAAGGAGATTTAGGATGAGTATTCAGTGGAGTGCTACTGACACAGTAATGACTTCTGTATCAATTATATCATTCTTGATACAAAGACCCACGTAGGTCAGTGTGGAAAGGATTTAGAAATGTTAGATCCTTCTGAGTAGTTTCTCTGCTGGGTCAAAGTATTGATTGTTAAAACAAGGTGGGGTAATCCTGGGATAACTCAGCAGGTTGAGCACTTGCCTCACATCCACTAGCTCCAGGAATCTAATCCTGGCCCTGGCCTGTGCAAATCTATACGTGGAACTGTGGTGCAACTGGTAACCCCTGAGATGGCACAGCAACAAAAATTCTCGTCTCCCATGTGGGAGGCCCCTTGTTCTGTTTCCACCCCACATGGCCCCACATTCACTTGTATGGAATGAAATCATATCACAACTATTGATGTACAATTATGGAGACTACTCAAAGCCCTTCTCCCTTCTCTTTCATTCACATTCTTTCAAACAAAAAGTAAACCTTAAAGGGGGAAAAAGAAAAACTAGGGTGGAGGCCTGGGGAGAGGGGTTGCTACTGACACCTAGTGGGTAGAGGCCAGAAATCTTTAGTCTGCTAAACATCTTAAAATACACGGGACAGCCTTCAAAACAAATACACAAGAAAAATATACAGGGCAGTTCCCAAAACAAAAATAATTTGGTGGGGAAAGCTGGGATGGCTCAGCGGGTAAAGCGCTCGCTTTGAAGCCCTGAGGACCGAGGATCGAATCCCGGTCCCGGCCCATGCGGACCCATATGCTGAACTGGGGAGTGCCCCCAGTTCAGTTCTTGCCGGGACCTATATGGGAGGCTCCCGGCCCAGTTCCTGGCCCAGTTCCTGCCCTACGCAGCCTTGTGCCCGCCTGTGGAGTGAAACTATACGGAAAACTAATGTCAACTATGAAGACTGTTCTGGGCCCTCCCCCTTTCTCTCTGTTTCTCTCTGTCTCTGTTTCTCTCTGTCAAAAATCAATAAAATAAATCTTAAAAAAAATAATAATAATTTGGCCCAAAATGTCAATAGTCTTGATTGAAAAATCTTGTCTTAGAGATACAATACAGAGAGAGATGCTAGGAGAGGTGGAAAAATTCACAATCAGAACTTACCTTTACACTGTCTCCATATTCCTCACTCACTCGTTTTTCTTCAGAGTAAGCAAATTCCTTGAGTCTCAGATAAACCTCTATTTTCTACAGAGATTAAGAGGGAAAATAAATGAAAAGTTGACAGAGCTTTTGCTCAGAGCAGCAGAGATTTTCATCACTGTACTTACCTTGCCATCGGTACTCAAATTAAATTGTTGGCACCAGTTCCGCAAAGTGTCCCATCGTACTTTATTAATTGAAGGCAAAGTGGTTGGCAAAGGCAAGAATGGTTTGGGACAAGTTTTGAACTCTTCATTCATTTGAGGAAAATAAACTGGAAAGAGACGGAAACCAAAGTAGCAAACATATAAAATTTGTCAGGTTATTTATAATTTTATTTCTCATGACACAATCCGCACACTTCATATCAAATATTTCTTCTCGTATTGCAAATAAGGTAAGCAAGTCAAGAATGAAAGGACTTATATCCAAGCTCACATCTCCATTAAAACAGCAGACCTGGGACTCAAACATACATTTTGAAACTCTAAATTTCCTGTTTTCTATACTACATACAGAAAACTGGTTTTTTTTGTGTGGCCATCAACAACCACCTGAATAGAACATTGTATTGGATAGTTCCTCCAAAAGTTCTACAGTTTGGACCTACAGAAATCAAAGAAAGTACTACAATCACTAATGGTTCTCCATTTTTGTCAACCTGCTACTTGTCCCAACTCACTCTTAGCCCTAACCTGTCATTATCTTTATCTTGAAGTCATTGTTGTAAAGTCATTGAAAATGAAATCACTCTGAAAATATTTATTCAATGCCTTATGAAGAACTGAGAACACAAAGGGTCATGATATTAAGAGGTACTATTATTTGATCAGTAATTACTTACCAAGCAAAATACTAGATGATTTTCAAAATGATTTTGTCTTCTAAATACTGTATGATCTTAGTTAAAAACACTATATTGCATAAAAAGTTGCTAAGATGGTAAATCTTAAAACGTTTTTAGCACAAGAGGAAAAGGATGATGTGTGAGGTGATGAATATGTTAAATAACCTTGTAATGGTATTCATTTCATAATAGGTATGTGTACCAATCATGGCACAAGAACACTTTAAAATTATACAAGGTAATTATGTGTCAATTGTGTCTCCATAAAGCTAGAGAAAAAGTCTTCATTAGAGGTATGTAAAGTACAGATTAACCAAAACGAAGAGAAGATTGAGCTTCACAGGTTGGAAATTTGAACTCGTGTCTTCCATCCCATAAGACTATAAACTCTCTCCAAAGCAGTCCACATGCCTGTGTTTTAACTTAAAAGCACACAGGTGTACATGATATTAGCACATGAGAAGTGTGGGAGTCTCAGAAATATCTTACCATGGGTAACCAATATGAGATTTAAGCTGGCTGTTGTATAGTCTAAGGATAGAGAACAAACATCTTACTTTTTCTAGGTTTCCAGAGTTGGAAGAGAAGCAAACTGAGCAATCCTCGTCCTCATACCTTTATTTGTCCTAGTAGTCTTCGGGTTGGCTTCTGATGTTGAAGAAACACTTGGTTCCATTTGATGTTCTTCGTTAGGTTCCTCATTAACTGGAACCAATGTGAGAATCACACTTTCTTCACCCAATTCATCCTCACAGAAATCCTGGAAAGTGTCAATCACTGATACTTATTAGAAATTTAAAATTAAATTTCTTACTTTCAAATCATAACTAATGAATAAACAAGAAGGTGGATAAAGTGAGGACTTGCTTAGATTTCCTTAAGTTTGATGTTAATTAGGACCCTCTACTAGATAAGAAAAGCAATGAGGAAATGAGCAAAAACAGATTTACAAGGGGGTGATAGAGAAAACAGAAAGGTGGGTCTTGGATTTGTAAAAACTATTCCCCTCACTTTCCCTCATGCCGTTTCTCCTTTCCTTCAGCTAAAACACTACTTAAACTTTTTTTTAATTGTTAAATTTATTGAGTGACACTGGTTGTTAAAAATTACATTGATTCCAGGTGTACAATTCTACATTACATCCTCTATGTATTGCATTGTGTGCTCACCACCCAGTCAGTTCTCTCTTACCATATATTTGATGCCCCCTCCCTCCTTCACCACCCCCTTCAGGTAACCACTAAATTATTGACTTGTGTCCATGAGGTTGTTTGTTACTTTCAGTTTTATATTCCAAATATAAATGAAGTCATATTGTTCTTGATTTTTTCTGACTTATTTTGCTTAACATGATGATCTCAAGGTCCATCCACGTTGTCTCAAACAGCAGTATTTCATCTTTTCTTATTGCTGAGTAGTATTCCATTGCATAAATGTCCCACAACTTTTTTACCCAGTCATCTATCAAAGGACACTTTGGTGGTTCCACAACTTGGCCTAAATACTTTTATCTCCTAAATCGGCATGAAATATGTTCTGCCTTCCCAATCTTCTATCACAAGATTCCTGATTCAAGCTATCATTAACTCTCACAGGCAGATGTAAAAGTCTGTTATCCCAAAAATCCAATCTGACTCCATTCTTTCTTCAGATTGCTGTCCTGCTTGTTTAAAATACTTAAATGGCTTATCATTGTTATTCAGGTTAAAGACAAAATCCCCTCCAGAACAGTCTGCCCCATGCCTGCCACTGTAGCTCAGACTTTGAGCTCTGGCCACACTGGCCTTATTTCAGCCTACAGCTCAAGTGAAGTGAATGTATCTTTTACTCCCACTGCGATCACAGTAAGACACAGTACCCAGCACAGACTGGGAACTCAGTGGGTTTTTTAATAGTCTTAATGACTGAAAGGTAAAACAGACAGATAGGAAAGAACTAGAATATACTGGTTTTGTGCAGTACCCAGCAATGTGCTAGATGCTTTCTGTATTTCTCATTTAATCTTCACTGCATGCTTTCAGTTTACTAGTTTTCCTATTTCACAAGATAAGCAACTGAATCTCAAAAATAAAATGACCAAAGGCACAGAGTAACATATGCTTGAGTAAATTCCTGAAGTTAGCCTTTTCTCTCAAACCCAAGGGTAAACAAACTTTATCCCAGCCCTATTGTACCAATTTGTCCCATTGCAGCCAAGCAGGATCTGACGCAGCCACCTTCTTTCCCCATTTAAATCATCTCAATGGCTTCCCATTGCTCTCAAACTCCCGCATATGGGAATTTTGCATTTCCATACCACCTTTTCAAAGCATTGTCACACACATTCACAGCTCAGCCTCCAAAAAAACATTGACATTGTTAGAGAAATACTATGCCATTCTAGATATAAGTGGGGCTCAAAAGAGCTATATGACTTGCCCATAATTACACTTAATTTTGAACAATTCAGTCCTCTAGACTGGTACAGAAGTTGCTGTAAATACCTGTGAACCCTTCTCAAATTATCTTGTCCAGGACTACCCACCCAAGCCTAGGCTGGAAACCCAGATATCAAAGCCATTGGGAATTGGTTACCTCCCATTTTTGGAGGAAAGAAACTCACTTTCTGACCTTATCCAGGCAACCTTTTTCCATTTACTTTTTACTGTAGCTCTCCATTTTTTTTCTTGCCCAGCTATAACCTGTCTTTCTACAAAATAATCTCTTAATTTGCACTTGGAAAAGGAATCTTTACTTATCCTTTTTACTCTCACCCAAATATACAAAGCCACAATTACATGAAAGAAAGTAATCCACTGGAAAAAGGAGATGCCAAGATGGAGATTTCTTACATGAGTAACTAAGATTCGTGGCTAGAGAAAAACATAATGGAGTTCTAGAAAGGCTCTGTAAAGAGAGCCTGTGGGAAAATCAATTCTGTTCGAACTAAACTTACCTTTTGGCTGCTGTCAATATTCGAGCCTGCCATTCCCAGGAACACTCAGAGGACAGCCAAGCCAGCACACTTAAGGACACCCGCAGTTGGCTCCTTTTAACCTGAGGGTTTCTAGCCTGATTTCTCCTTTTATAAGCAAATGTCTCCTTCTACTTCCTGTTTCTCAAAAGCGCTCTTTTCTTCTTCCTCTTCCCAACCCCATTATCTGACTTGTGGTCATTTTATCAGTGTTATACTGTGTCTTGTCTATTAGGTGAGCTTTGAATTACAGGGCAATTACTATCACTCCTAATTTAAAAAGAGAGAGATTTTTGTCTTTATTCCTTAAAGGTGAGATTTGAGAGAAAACTGGAAGTGAAAAACCCTTGCAACAAGTTACTATTGAATAAACAGAATATTTTCAAGCATTTTTAGGACAATAGTGGTGATAGATTGAATAATGTTATTATGGAAGCAATAGGAAAAATTCAAAGATATTTTATAACTGATTTATGTCCACAAGTGTCACTCACTGGGAGATTAAATTGTAAGGGTTGGATAACATAATCCGTTCAGGATTTAGTTCTAAACACAAATATTAAGCCCATATTACTGGTGAGCTGGGTAGAAGGAATGGGTTTGACTGTTCAGAATAGGCGCAGCAAGAACCAAAACACTAAGGCAAATGATGGACTGAAAAACACACAAGGAAATGCAAGTACTTGGGAATTGCAGGAGCACATTGTTGGAGTCAAGAGTATGACAAAAGAGGCTGGGGAAGTCACAGCTGTTTTTATGTCAGTCTGCAGGGGTCTCCAAACTTTACGGCTGCATTAACTATCAAACGGCAGTTTGGGGGCCGACTACACACTCGAGGTCCAAATAAAAAAGAATCAAAACATAGATGTTGTTTTTAATTATTTATTTAGTATTATTTTATTCAGATAATAAGGTCTCCACGGGCCAGATGAGAGGGCCTCGTGGGCCGCATCCAGCCCGCAGTTTGTAGTTTGGAGACCCCTGGTCTAAAGAGACAGAGCTTCTAAATGAAAAAAAAATAATAATAATAATTTAATTTTGATTTTGAGAGAGAAGGGGGGAGGGCTCAGAGCAGTTCCATAGTTGTACATCATTAATTGTGGCATGGTTTTGTTCCACACAGGTGGATATGGAGCCACGTGGGGCTGGAACCAAACCAGGGAGCCTCCTGCATGGGAGATGTGAACCTATGCCACCAAGCTATCTGGAGGTTGCCAGTTCCGCCACAGTTCAGAATATGGGTTTGTGTGGGCCTGGGCCAGGAATCAAACCCCAGACCTCGTGATTACAAGACAAGCGCTCAACCACTGAGCTATCCTGGTTTCTCCTAAATGAAATATTAATAGACAATATGGCGACACTGGCATCATGTGGTCTCACAGGGGGCTTCCTCTGCCCTAGGAAAATGCTTTTATCTATTAGTCTTAGAATCCAGGGAGCCCACCGTATTCAAAGTGTGGTTTGCAAACGTTCAGCTTCAGTTTACTAAAGAAAAAATTCAAAAAAGAAATTACAGGACTCCAAACCAGACTTCAGAGGAATACTTGGGAGTGGGACACAAGAATCTGACCTTCTACAAGCCTTCAGGGTAACTCTTAAGCACTTAACTCTAGAACTGTAGATTAGATCAGGGTGTGACCAAATGGTCTGGGGTTAGACAGATAATGGTTGAAATCCTGGGTCCTCCCTCCCAGAATGGAAACTGAATTGAACCAGCAGCAATTCAACCTTGAAAGCTTCTAGCTACTCACTTGGGTGTGACCTCACCTGGTGGGTTTTTTCTAAGTGATTCAGGAAGAAATGGGCCTAGGAGCCTAAACTGACCCCAGTGCCTTAGGCTAGGACAGAAATTCAAGTGGGAAAGCCATTTTATTACCACTTTTTTTTCTTAGCATTTATTAAAATATAATCATCTTATTTGTATTCTTGGGTTATATTTTTCCTTGCTATTTGAAAATGTTATAGTATAGTAAAGTTTAAATGTGTACAAAGGGGACAATAATATTATGAATCCTCATGTATCCATCATCCAGCTTCATAACTATTGACTTCCAGCCAATCTAATTTTATCTAAACCACCAGCTATTCTCACTCCCTGGGGTACTCTGAAGGAACTGCTAGACCTCATCTCATTTCATTTATAAATTTGTGGGGGAGGGGAGTACTTTTGCTAAATAAAATTACAATATCTTTTTCACATCTAAAAATAATTTTAAATAATTATTTAATATTATCAAACTGTTCAGTCTGTTCAAATATCTGGCAGTATTTAAATACTCAATTGTCTCATATATTTTTTTTAACAATCTGTTTGAATCTGTATTTAGACAAGGTTTACACATTGTGATTTTATTTTCTAAGATTTATTTTATTGAAAGAGAAAGAGGAAGGGCCCAGAGCAATCTCCACAGTTGTACATAATTAGTTGTGACATAGTTCACATTGTGATTTCTTGATATGCACCTTAAATTTTATTTAATCTGTAAATTCTTCTTTCATCTTGTCTTTTTAAAGGTTTATTTTATCTGTTTAGACAGGGACAGACAGAGACAGAGAGATGGGGGAGGGCCCAGAGCAGACTTCATAATTGAACGTCATCAGCTTTCATTTGTTTTTGTTCTACAGAGGTGGGAGGGGACCTCACAGGGCAGGAACCCAGTTGGGGGCCTCCCACATAGAAGACATGCCCCCTCAAGTCAGGGACTGAACGGGGGGGGGGGGGGGGGGGG
>PVKE010046006.1:0-12409 GCA_004027555.1 Craseonycteris thonglongyai | reverse complement strand
TCTCTCTCTCTCTGTCAAAAACAATAAATAAATATTAAAAAAAAAAAATTAAGAATAGAATTACCATATGACCCAGCAATTCCTCTTCTGGGTATCCTCCGCCCCCCCCCCCACACACACACAAAAACAAACAAACGTGAAAACCTCAGTCTGCAAAGATATAATGTACCCCAATGTTCACCATAGCACTGTTCATAGTGACCAAGTTGTGGAAACAACCAATGTGTCCTTTGATAGATGACTGGATAAAGATGTTGTGATATATTTACACAATGGAGTATTACTCAGCAATAAGAAAAGATAAAATACAGCCATTTGTGACATCAATGGACCTTGAAATTATCATGTTAACTGAAATAAGTCACACTGAAAAAAATCAAGAACCATATGATTTCATTTATATGTGGAATATAAAACTGAAAGTAGCAAAGAAACAAAAACTTATGAACACAGTCAATAGTTAGTGGTTCCTTGAGGGTCAGGAGGAAGAGGAATGAGGGATGAGGGAGAGGGCATCAAATATGTGGTGGTAGAAAGAGAACTGGCTCGCTGTGGTGAGCACACAATGCAATACATAGACAATGTAATGCAGAGTTGTGCACCTGAAACCTATGTAATTTTTACCAAAGAATGTTACCCCTATAAATTTAACAATATAAAAATAAAGAGATAGAAAGACAGAAAACAGAGAAACAAGTAAGTACATAGAATGCCAGTGGGGTTTGGTACCTTAGAGTAAAATAAAGGAAGCCCCTGAGGAAGCCTAACCCTATCGAAAAAGTGGCAGAGATCTGAAGAAAATGAGGGGGAGAGAGCCTTAAGCGGAAGGAAGATCAAGGGCAAAGGCCAGGGAATGGGAGTGTGCTTGATGGGTTCAAGGTACTAGGCAGCTAGTGTGGCTAGGGTGGAGCAGTGTCTTACAGCCACTGAAAAGACTTTGGCCTCTACTTAGAGTGACATGGAAGCCATTGGAGGGATTAAAGAAAAGGGAATGATCTCCTGTGTTGTAAAGGATTGCTTTGTCTGAATCTTTTTGTTATGGATGTTGAAGAACTGCTTGCGTAATTATGTCTTTATTTAATCTGGATGATGTTGTTTTTTGATATCCAGAAGCATGAGTATGTGGGCTGTGCAGGTTCCTGGAGTCACCATTTTTCCTCTTTCATTGTGTAACTCAGAAGCCCCATAAAAGAATTTTATATTTTTTTCTACAATTTTTTCTTTTATGAGCTCTTTGTTTGTTTATGTTTAGAATATCCTTCTCAATAAACATCGACTACATCTTAACCTGTGGTTTTCAATTATTATACATCTTATGATTATATGGAAAATTTAAAGCCAAAACACTGTAATTAAGCTTGATTTTGTTGTTCTTTTTATACAACCAATATTTTAAAAACATCTGTTGAATAATCCTTTAATCATTGGATTGTGATATTTATCTCAAATATATATATTGATAAACAGACAGATAAATCTGTTTCAGGACAGATGTTCTATTCTGTTACATTAACTCTTCTTTTGATCCTTATAATAATATCACAATTATTTTGCAAGTTGACATTCTGTGATTGTTAAATTTATTAGGGTTACATTGGTTAGTAAAAATTACATAGGTTTTAGGTATACAACTCTTTCCATCACCATATATTTAGCTAACCCTCCCTCTTCTCTCACCCCCTCCCCCCTTATCCTCAGGTAACCACCAAACTATTGACTATATCAATGAGATTTTTGTTTCTTTGTTGCTTTCAGTTTTATATTCCACATATGAGTGAAGTCGTGTGGTTCTTAGCTTTTTCTGTCTGGCTGATTTCACTTAGCATGATGATCTCAAGTTCCATCCACGTTGTTGCAAATAGCAGAATTTCATCATTTCTTATCGCTGAGTAGTATTCCATTGTGTAAATGTACCACAGCTTCTTTATCCAGTCATCTATCAAGGGGCACTTTGGTCGTTTCCATATCTTGGCAGCTGTAAACAGCGCTGCCACGAACATTGGGGTACGTATGTGTTTATGGACTATGGTTTTCAAGTTTTCTGGGTAGATATGTAGAAGGGGGATTGCTAGGTCATAGGGGTGTTCTATTCCCAGATTTCTAAGGAATTCTCAGACTGTCTTCCAATGCAGTTGTACTAATTCGCATCCCCACCAGCAGTGTATGAGGGTTCCTTTTTGTCCACAGCCTCTCCAGCACTTGTTATCCCTTGTCTTGTTGATTATAGCCATTCTAACAGGTGTGAGGTGGTATCTCATTGTGGTTTTGATTTGCATTTCCCTAATAGCTACTGAGGTTGAACATTTTTTTATATGTCTGTTGGCAATTTGTATGTCTTCATGGGTGAAGTGTCTGTTTAGTTCTTCTGCACATTTTTTAATTGGATTGCTTGGTATTTTTCATGTTGTTGTTGTTGAGTTGTTCTGTGCCATATTTTAATATGTAGTGGAACAAGAATGAAGAAAAATCTTGATTTTTCTCATCAGTCTGTTTTTCCAACTGAATTTTAGAGTCATGTTCTCAAATTCCAACAACAAAATGAAATTCCACTAGGGTTTTTCAGTGCAATTACCTTAACCTAATAAATTAATTTGAGAAAGATTTGTTAATCCTTTACAACAGTCAGGTTATTTTTTTCACTCAAATGTAATCTATAATATCTTTCCATTTATTTCAAATTACTTGTATATTTCTTAATAAAGTTTTGTTGAGGAAGCTGGGATGGCTCAGTGGGCTAAGCTCTCGCTTTGTAGCCCTGGAGCCCGAGGATAGAATCCCGGCCCATGTGGACCCATATGCTGAACTGGGGAGTGCCCCAGTTCAGTTCTTGCTGGGGCCTATTCAGGAGGCTCGTGGCCCAGTTCCTGCCCTGCACAGCCCTGTGCCCACCTGTGGAGTGAAACTATATGGACAACTAATGCTGTCAACTATGGAGTCTGTTCTGGGTTCTCCCCCTTCTCTCTGTCTCTGTCTGTTTCTCTCTCTGTCAAAAAACAACCTTCTCTCTGTCTCTGTCTCTGTATCTCTCTCTCTATCTCTGTCAAAAACAATAAAAATAAATCTTTAAAAAAAATAAAAAAGGGAAAGCCGGGATGGCTCAGTGGGTAAAGTGCTCACTTTGCAGCCCCAGGGACCGAGGATCGAATCCTGGCCCCGGCCTGTGTGGACCCACATGTTGAACTGGGGAGTGCCCCCAGTTCAGTTCTCACCAGGGCGAGACCCTGGCCCAGTTCCTGCCCTGTGCAGCCCTGTGCCCACCTGTGGAATGAAACTATGTGGAAAAACCAATGATGTACAACTATGAAGACTGTTCTGGGCCCTCCCCCTTCTCTCTGTCTCTGTCTCTATAGCTCTCTCTCTGTCTCTGTCAAAAACAAAAAATAAATCTTAAAAAAAAGACACAATAAAAATACATCTTAAAAAAAAATTTTTTTTGTTAATACAGTGTCTGTGTATTCTAGGATGCTTTATGTTTTTTTTGCTGCTATTATGAGCATAATTTTTTTCATTAGTGTCTTCCAATCAGATAATTGCTCATATATTTGAAAACTAAGCATAACTCTGGACATTTTGACTCAATTTCACTTTAGTTTGAGGGGTTATCTTATTTACTTCTAAGTCAACTCATTAAATACTTTCTAGTAATAAAAATCTTCAGTAATAATGTCTTCAGTTTTATTTGGTTATTTGTGTCATAGTCTCAAAACACCAACTAATGTAAAAGCATGGTTTCATCATCTCAATACACTAATACTAATGGAAATTCTTAAGAATTTTAAATTTCTTTAAGATTTTTTTTCTAACTTTGGCAGTAATCTAAGTGGAGTTCTCATATTAGAAACCCTAAAGCCTGCTCTTTCCAAGTTAATTTATTATGGTTTATTTAATAATTATTATTAATTTATAATTATACAACTGATGCATGAATATATCTGCTTATACAAAATTAAATATTATAAATAAAACTGAAGTCCTCACTTTGCCTCTCCAGAAGTGACAATTCTTATCAATTTGTTATGTATCTTTCCAGAACTTTTTCTAATACATTTACTCTCAAAAATAATACAGAGTTGGGAAGCCGGGATGGCTCAGTGGGTTAGGCGCTCAGTTTGCAGCCCCGGGGACCAAGGATCGTATCCTGGCCCCGGCCCATGTGGACCCATATGCTGAACTGGGGAGTGCCCCCAGTTCAGTTCTTACCAGGGCGAGACCCCGGCCCAGTTCCTGCCCTGCACAGCCTAGCGCCCACCTGTGGAATGAAACTATGTGGAAAAACCAATGATGTGCAACTATGGAGACTGTTTGGGCCCTCCCCCCTTCTCTCTGTCTCTGTATCTATCTCTCTCTCTCTGTCAAAAACAATAAATAAATCTTTTTTAAAAAATAATAATAATACAGAGTTGCTCAAATTTAGTTTTACTTTCTATTCTTTAATACTTAAGTATTGTAAAACTATACACATTATTTTTCAATTTACTTTTTTCACTCAATTGGATGACAAAGAGAGTTAGCCATCTAAGTACTTATTAGTACACATTGGTATTTTCCTCTTCCTTGTTGAATGAGATTCTGCCATAGGACTAAATTGGTGTATTAGCTATCTCCATTTTCTTTTTATTGTTGTTGGGTTTTTTTTTTTGACAGACAGAGACAGATAGAGACAGAGAGAAGGGGGAGGACCCAGAGCAGTCTCCATAGCTGTACATCATCAGTTTTTGACATGGTTTCGTTCCACACAGGTGGGCGGGGTCGGGCAGGGCCGGAACTGGGCTGGGGACCTCCCACATGGGAGGCACGCCCCCTTGAGCCAGGGCCCAAACTCGGGGGTGAGAACTGATCTGGGGCCTCCCGCACAGAAAGCACACCCCAGTTCAGCATGTGGGTTCGCACAGGCAGGGGCCAGGATTCAATCCTTGGTTTCTGGAGCTGCAAAGCATACTCTCAACCCACTGAGCCATCCCGGCTTCCCCAGCTGTCTCCATTAATGGATAGTTAGGTTGTTTTGTGGGTGTTTGCAGTCTTAAGCAATGTTGTGATAAGCATCTGTGTGCTTATTTTCTTGGGTCAATAGTAAATAGTGGAATATCAGCTGAAAAATACTGATTTCTTATTGACTTTCTAACCTAATTTGAAGTTCTTGGATCATTTAAATTATGTTTTCCATTATTAAATAGTAAAACAACATTAAGACTCAGAGTTATCCTCTCAGACTTGAACTGGTTAACAAGCAGACTCTGGCCGTTGTTTTCTTTACTGGGCAGGGTGATTCCTGGAAACCTCATGCAAGCGAGCTGCTGTTGTTTGTTACCCTGTGCCATTTGGTTTGGAACATCTTTGAAGTTGTTCGGTTTCTGCATGTCTGAATGAATAAATGTTTCTGGGTACAGGTTGGTTGGTGGTTTTTAAATTCTGGACATGGGCCTGTTGTTGGAGGACTCAGTTCTGTGTTCTTGTGTTCCTTCATTCAAGGGAGTCTTGTGTAAGGAACCATTCATTACCCCTCTCAAGTGGGCCATCGGAGAGAAGCAATTTTATTCCTACCCACTAGTTATTACTATCCCTCTGCTCCCCCTTCTTGTATCAGGCATCGGCCTGAGTACAAGTCAGTGAGAAAAACATTAGTCCTATGGTTGAAAAACTGCTCTCCCATATCTCATCACCACAAATCACCTGACAACATCCCTCACCATCTGCCCTGCTGTATTCCTCCTTCACCCCTCAATGCTTTACGTATTTATGTACCTACCACTATAGTAAGGTGACCAGATTTTAACATTGGTAAAGCGGGACACCATTGACCGGGGTGGGGTGGGGAGTGGGGGGTGTTCTTGATTAAAAATCTGGTCTATCTCCCGCCGTTCCCTAGCTTGTCGTGCATTCTTTCCAAAAATCGGGACTTTTTTAAAACGCCGTGGGACGCGGGACAAATTGTTAAAAATCGGGACTGTCCCGCCAAAAGCGGGACGTCTGGTCACCTTACACTATAGGCAAAATGTGGTGCAGCCTATACACCTGGATTTATGAGAAAGATGGAAAGAAATATTCTAAATTTTCTTTGATTAATACAGAGTAAATTTCAACTAAAAGCCTTGGGAAGCCAGAATGGCTCAGCAGGTTGAGTGCTTGCATTATAGCCCCAGGGTTCAAGGATTGAGTCTCCCTCCCGGCCCTGGCCCTTTGGACCCATGTGCTGAACTGGAGTGTACTTCCCTGACCTAGTTCTCACCCTGTGCAGCCTGCACTCATCTGTGTGGAATGAAACTATGTTGAAAACTAATGATGTACAACTATGAAGACAGCTCTGAGCGCGCCAACATCTCCCTGTCTCTCTCTGTCTCTCTGTCTCTGTCTCTCTGTCTCTGTCTCTCTCTCTCTGTCTGTCAAAAACAATAGAATAAATCTTAAAACAACAAAAACAAAGACAAAGCCTTAAAATTACCTGTACTTCGAAGTCAGATAGTTCTGAATTCAAATTTCAGCTTTATTTGTGCATAATAAACATAAATTTACAATTAACCCTAAGCCCTCAAGCCAGTTTCCTAAACCATTTGAGTCTCAGTTTTCTCATTGACAAAATGAGTATAATAATAGGTATCTCACAGTAATTTATATGAGTATATGAGCATATACTAAGCACTCAGTGGTAGCTGTTATCTTTATAGCAAGAATTTGATACGAAATAGCACCAGGCGATATACTTGTCTCTGTATTGATTTAGGCAAATCATTCTTCTAAGGCCCTGCAAGAGCCAAAATTCTCAAAGAATGATTCAGTTGGATTTCTCATACTTTTAAGACTGAAGGCAGGGAAATTGATCAAACATCTTAACAAGATCATTATCAGTAATCCTGGAAAGAAAGGCCTTACTTAATGCTCCTGAACACTTTGTTCCTGATCTATGGGACTGAGGTATAATTCTCTAGAGACAACCACATCTCTGCCGCTTCAAACCGGTCCAGCTTAGAACTTTTAGCCTGGTGTATGAGAACTCAAAATATCTGGGCTTCATACAAACAGACACACACACACACACACACACACACACACACACACACACACACATTTATTTATATTTCACATTCCATTTTGATTAATATTCTCTCAATTACTTAAACTCAACATATTCTTATCACCAGGTCATTGAATACACTGCTTCTTCTGTCTGGTACATGCTTTCTTCAACTTATTGTGTAACTTCTACTCACTTTAAATGTCTTTTTCTCTGAGTAACGTTCTTTGACTTCTCTAAGGCTGGATTAGATGTGGTTTTGTGTGCTCCTATATATCTAGGGCTCCTTCTGTCATTGCCATGATCATTTCATTTTTCTGTGCCCTTGACTAAACAATAAGCCCTTTGAGTACTGAAATCATGCCTCATCTCTTACCATAGACTGTCATACAGAAGACATTCAATCCATTCTTGACTATATAAATAAATAACTGGAGTGGGGAAAGGATGTATGCTTTTAGTATCGTAACCTGACCAATATGTCCCAACAGGAAAGTTATGCTGGGAAGTTGTGGAAAGTAAGATCAGAAAATAAGTCCATTCCAGATTTTAGAAGCTCTTGAACTTAAGAGTGAAATTAAGAGTTTGATCTTTATCCTATGAGTCATGAAAAGCTAATGATGGTTTCAGTTCTATTAAATGACATCATTAAAATGTTTATTTAGGACTATTCATTTGTCATTGGAATGCTTGATATGTAAAATGAATAAGAGATTGCAGATGGTACATTAGACTTGGAACCTCAATTTCTCACATGTGAGGAAAAAAGCCGAGAAATAGCTGATAATTGTGATCCTTAAGAAACTTCATAAGATTCTTAATGTTGAGAACCATTCTTAGCCTGACTCTTATTTCTATCCATTGTAACCAACACAAGCTTACATTTCATTAATTCTCAGTAATAGTCACTAAGTGAATGTATGAAGCATGTAGAAAAGACAGATGGCACAGGCTTTGTAAAGAGTGACAAGACTTGCCTCTGGAAAGGTGTCAAGTAGAAAATGGTCTTGTTGCTAGAAATAGGGGAGTCAGGATGAGGATCCAGTTTATGGAAATGGTGAATCCAGGAATCCACACTTTTTGTGTCTCTTTTTCTTAGAAGGGATTGACAAAAGCGAATTCATTCTTGTAATATTCTTAAGCCTAAGAAGCAATTCATAATAGCCCCACTTTCCTTCTTACCTTGAAGGGCAGGAAGAAAGTAGCCTGATGGTTGAATGAGTTACCCACAGTCATAAAACCAGGAGAGACTGTCTTAAGAACAGAAGCCTAACCCCCTCCTGACATGGCTACGCAGGGCTAAAAGCATGTTCTTTCTTCTTGTACTATAATAAAAGCAAACACTGTCTTTGAGTCAGAGCATTGCGGCACTCCGGCTGTGTTTTCTACTCCAGCTTTTCATCTAGGTGGAAGGAGATGAAACTCTAATTGCCTGCAGTCTGGGTAAATGGTAGTAGTTGAAATGAATTCAAAACCACACTGCTCTTAGTAGAATCCTCAGACAGATTGTTTTCTGGGAATACTGTCTTGGTAAGTAGGTAAAATGTGGTAAAAACGGTGAACTTACAACCAAAAGAAAGAGTGCAAGTGAAGACTGGTATACGTAGTCCAAGTTGGGGTTAAGTAAATGGCAGGCTTAATCAGGCCTCCTGCCCCTCCACCCCCGGCCCCCGGCTTTTTAAGGCACAAAGATGTTTACCTTCAGATGTACTTGGTCTGGGGTCTGGAGATGTTGCCTCCAGCTGTAAGCCATATGCAGCCCACCCAGACTGCCTCAGGAACTTCTTTCCCCCCACACATGCCCTGGCTAGGTCACCCTCATGTCAATGAGACTGGCTGTGTATACATTGGGTGGGCCATGGTTATTCATTCACACACAAATATTTATAGAGTGCCTACTTGTATGACACTGTGCTAAGTCCACTGGAGGTGGGAGAGGACCATAAATACTGATACGGGTCCAGTCTTCCCTGAGCCTGAAAGGAGCTTACAGTCTACTCTGGCAGACAAAGTGCAACATCTCAGAAAAAAGACAATATAAAAATTTACTGAAACATTACAAGATGTGTAGGTGTCCCAAGATACTGCTATGCTAGTACTTTACAATGTGTGAAAAACTCAAGAGGTGATCTGAGTTTGCAGAACAAAGACACAGCTCCGTTTTGGAAGGAAGATCTTAGGGAGGAAGAAAAAAAAGTTGAGCTAGACTCACTTGCTGTTATCCATACCTGGCCTGAGGCTGAACCGAAAGATGGCAAATGAGTCACTGGGAGATAAAACAATTAAACAACAGCCTGCTGAGCTTGCACAACCCAACATCCGGGTCTTGAAGGGTTTTCCTCCCAATGGTCAGTTGTTCTGAAATTGCATAGCCTCAGCTTCCTGCTGCACCCTTTGCTGTTTTAAGACTTGACATTCACTGAATGTATTGTTTTAGAACTGGTGTGAACTTTTAGTTGTCATTATGAATGACTACTGGTAGTCAAATCCCTGGATAATTAACCAGCCAATGGAAGCCATCTCACCCTCAAATTCCGTATTGTTGAGGCACATCTGGGAGTATCCCAGAGACCAATAGCACATGGGTGACCCCAGTCTCAGACTCTGGAACCAGACAGGTCAAAGGCTGCTGCTGCCCCTTCTGTGCACAGCCTTGGTGGGAAAGAAATGTTCTGAGGTGGGACACGAAGAGTGTTCTCTGCTCAGTCCCTCCTCTAAGCTTGGAAAGACAATTTGGAGTATAGAACTGTGTAATGTTGCTCATCTTTCATTGTAATCCAGAAACTGTGAGAAATCAAAAATCCAGTACTAGCTTGCTAACGTGGTTATTATAGAACCTGGGAGATCAATCAAGACCTTTTTGTTTAAAGCCTAGGGCAGTTGTTTTATTATAGCATACTGAAAAAGGGCATCCCATCTAGGCAGTGAGTTCAGGGATAGGCAGAGTGAAGGGAGTGGTTGCAGATGCAAAATGGTGTAACCTCAGAGACAGGTACCACAGGCCTCTTGTTCACCTACAAACTTCTTTTCACTCAAGCGTCAGTTATTGAAGTCTTCCCTACCCATGTCCCCTTTGAGCCACCACAGTTCTTTGCCTAACCCCTTGTAACTGCACATCACGTGGTAATGCAGTGAAAGAACTCAGGGAGCTCAAGTCTTAATCACTTTCGTGTTCTCCGTGCCTACTTCATGCCTAACTCACTATAAGGATTCAGTAAACATTTATTGAAAGAATGAGTCCTTGAGAATAACAGTTAGCACAGTTGTAGCTTAGGGACATGTTTCTCAAACTGGGACTTTCAGAGTTCTAAAGCTCCAGAGAGGTGATTTGGTGTCTCCATGGGAATGTGAGGGAAGGTACTCCCAATTGCCTCTTCTTCTTCTGGACCTCTTTTTGAGCCAAGTGGTTCTGCTTTTGTTTGTTTTATATATGAGGAGTCTACATCTGGTTCTGTTTGAAAATAAGCTCCTAGAAAAATCCTGTAGGTCAGAGGAGGAAGAATCTTTGGGACTGTAGGATACAATATCAGCAGGATATTTTTATAGGATAAAGAGGAGTCAGGCCACTCAGGAATGTCCAAGCATGGTCACAACCTCAAGACTGACTGCAGGAGAAAGAGAAAGGTGGCCAAAGGGGTTTTCTGAGTCACTTCATACGGGCTCACCTTTGGTCATGGGTTGTGGATTAAACACCTTAGTTTAGCAGAAAAGGACCCACTTTCTTCTCTTGCTCTTCCTATGCTCTCACTCTATACTCTACTAGCAGGCGCCTCCAAATTTTTCAGCCGCATTAACTATCAAACAGCAGTTTGGGGGCCAATTACACACTTGAGGTCCAAATAAAAAAGAATCAAAACATAGATGTTGTTTTTAATTATTTATTTAATATTATTTTATTCAGATAAAAATGTCTCCACGGGCCAGATGAGATGGCCTCGCAGGCCAGATGAGGCCCACAGGCCGTAGTTTGGAGACCCCTGCATCTAGCTACTCATCTCTCAAATGCAACATGATTTTTCTTGCCTCGGGTTCTTTGCACATGCGGTTCGCTCTGCTGGGAAAACTTCCTTCTTCCTCTCTTTTTCTGGGCCAGTCCTTCTTCAAGTCTCCATTGAAATGTCCCTGCTTGACATCCTACCTCCCTCAACTTAGTCCAGGATGGCTCCTTTCCTTCCCATATTTCTAATTTAATGTGATTACCAAATTGCAATGATCTATTTAATGCCTGCTCCCTTTCCCCAGATACGTTGTGAGTTCTGATGAGAGCAGGGTATTCATGGCTATATTCCCAGCCACCTAGTACAGTATCAGGCAGCTAGGAAGTGCTCAATAAATTCTTGACAAATGTGATTGGCAACCTCTAAGGTGACCCACCCCTCTCCCCACCTCCTAGTATTCATAGTTTTTGTATAATTTCTTTACCTTGAGCAACCTGCTTCTGAACTTTAGAATATGGTCATGTTCAGGGTATGTCACTTCCATTATTAGTTTGTAAAGGATTGGAGCTTCCATCTTGCTAGTTGCCTTCATATGCTTTGATGATGCAAGCTGCCATGTTGGAACAGCTCACATGGCAAAGAACTAAGGGTGTCCTCAGGAGGAGCTGAAGCCCTTAGCCCAACAAACTGCAAAGAATTGACTTCTACCAACAACCACATGAGGTTGGGAATGGATGTTTCCCCAGTCAGCCTTGAGTTGAGACACTCCCCCCATGGCCAACACCTTGATTATAGCCCCTGAAGCAGAGAACCCAACTAAACTAAACCAACGCCAGACTCTTGATCTTCAGAAACGAAGAGATAATAAATGTATGTAGTTTTAAGTCACCAAGTCTTGGGTGTAATTTGTTATACTGCAGTAAATAACTCATAAGATGAGTGAATGAAACAGAAGACTCCACCAAAAGAAGGGGAACTTAAGACTTGTGGAAAGTGGACTGAGGTGCTAAGACAAAGACAATGGTTAACATTTCCCGTTTGATTATATTTCTCCCAGCTGTAGAATCTAAAGATGGAAATCTGGGGGAAACTCTTTCAGAGTTTCAGAATCAGAAATTCCCCAGATCAGTGGATATTTTGTATGCCCGGGTACTATCTGACATCATTTATGAGATTTTGTGTTTGTAGATAAATACCAAAAATATATACTCAGTAATGCCAATTGTGGTACAATTTATGTCAAAATGTACAGTCTGGCTTTGGGAGGTCTTTATTTTAAATCTTTTTTTTTTTTTTTTAATATTATTATATTTTATTGTTAAATTTAATGGGGTGACATTGGTTGGTAACAATCAGACAGTTTCCCAATGTACAACTCAACATCACATCACCCATGCATCGCATTATGTGCCCAGCTCCCAGAATCAGGTCCCCCTCCAACACCATATATCTGGTGCCCACT
>PVKE010046005.1:0-12410 GCA_004027555.1 Craseonycteris thonglongyai | reverse complement strand
GACTGGAGAGGCATATGTCTTTTTTCCTGGAGTGGGGTCCTCCTCCCATGCAGCCAGTAGGTGGGCATCATCTTTCCTATGTTGAGCCCTTTCCCTACACAGTCAGTTCTGAATCTGAATCTGAATTGGTCTGATGAATTCTAATCACTCTCCTGTGGTGACTTGCTGATACCCTGCCACACCCAACTTCATACAGCAAGAGGTTTTAACATCAGTTACACATGGGAGCTGGCAGTAGACTGCAGAGTATCCTGGCTTTCTGTGGAGCTACCCTATGTCTGGTAGTGGTGGCAGTCATCCTTGGTTCACAGTTTGCTCTCCCACAAAACTTCAGGTATAGCATAGGTAGCAGCTAAACAAAAGTTACTTTGTAGCTCCTACCAGGTAATCACTGGCTGGTCACAGGCAGTGGTTCACTGGGACCTGCACCAGAGGTCCTCCCAGTAGGCCCTAGAACTGACATACTTGGAAGCTGGCTACAAAGCACCATCCAACTAAGGTGACCAGATTTTAACATTGGTAAAGCGGGACACCATTGACTGGGGGTGGGGGGGGGAGGGGGTTCTTGATTTAAAATTTGGTCTATCTCCCGCCGTTCCCTAGCTTGTTGTGCATTCTTTCCAAAAATCGGGACTTTTTTAAAATGCCGTGGGATGCAGGACAAAATGTCAAAAATCAGGACTGTCCCGCCAAAAGCGGGATGTCTGGTCACCTTAAATTAGCCCCAAAGGACCCACAATCATCTGACTCTAACCAACAAATCTATCATTCAAATTCAAAGGACAGATAAAGAGCTTTTCACACAAGAAAAAGCTAAAGGTGTTATCACCACCAAACCAGTATTACAAGAAATTTTAAAGAAACTTTTTTTAAGATGGAAAGAAATTACAAATATAAATCATAAAATGACAATAATGACATATCTACCAACAGTTACTTTCAAAGGGTTAAATGCTCCAGTCAAAAACATTAGGGGAATGAAAGAATAAGAAAACAAAACCCTCACATTTTCTGCCTATAAGAGACTAACTTCAGATTGAAAGACACAGACAAACTAAAAGTAAAGGGATGAGAAAAGTTGTTTTATAAAACTGAAAATAAATAAAAAAGCGGAGGTAGCAATACTTATACCAGATACAATAGACTTTAAAACAAAGGCTATAACAAGAGACAAAGAAAGACCCACTAATCCCACTTCTAGGTATGTGTCTGAAAAAATGCAAACTACTACTTTGGGAGGACCTGTGCATACTTATGCTCATTGCAATATTATTTACAATAGCCAAGATGTGGAGACAGCCTTGGTGTTTGCTGATAGATGAATGGATAAAGAGGAGGTGGTATATATACAATGCAATATTGTTTGGCCATAGAAGGGAATAAGTTCTTGCTGTCTGAGGTGGCATTGATGGATCTAGAGAGTATTGTGCTGAGTGGAGTATGTCAGTGCAAGAAAAACAGATAGAATGTGATTTCACTTATAAGTAGACTCTAAAGAACAAAACAAACAAAACAGAAAGAAACTCACAGATAGAACATTTTGAAGGTTGCCAGATCAAAGGGTAGTTGATGAAGTGGGTAAAAATGGGGACAAGATAAAGAAGTACAAATTGGTTGTTATACAGTAGTCATGGGGGGTGTTGCATAAGGAATATAGTAAAAAATATATTGTAATAATCATGTATGGTGTCAGTTGGGTACTAAATTCGGGGTGTTTGATGGGAGGGGAGAACAAGGGGGAAAAGGTGAAAAGATTAAGAAGTACAAAATAGTCATAGGGTATACAGTAAAACATAGGGAATATAGTCAATTATATGATAATAACTATGTATGTCAGGTGAGTACTTGTCTAGTCAGGGGAATCACTTCTTAAATAATAAAAAGGTCCAACCACTATGCTGTACACTTGATATTAGTATAAAATAATATTGAATGTTAACTGTATTTAAAAATTTTTATAAAGGGAAAAATATGTGAAGGGCAATAAGTGGTCTAAATATTCAGGTATAAAAAAATGTCAGGGGGATGTAATGTATAGCATAGGGAATATAGTCAATGACATTGTGACAGTGATGTATGGTGTCAGAAGGTTGCTGGACTTACTATGGTGAACACTTCTTTAGGTATAAAAATATTCAACAACTATGGTGTATACCTAAAAGTAATATAATGTATGTCTGCTATTTTTAATTAAAAGGTTTTAAAAGCAAAAATAAAACCTGTTTTTGAGAAAAAAAAAACAACCTTTCCCAAATTACTATTTAAATTTTTTACATCAATACCTATCATTAATGTTTCAAGACACTGAAATTATAAACAATATCTCCATGAGTGCAGATATACTGTAAATATTTTTTAAAAATTAATAAAGTTAATCTAGTCATATATGATAAAAGGAAAAGAGCAAAGGAGTTTATGCCAGAAAAGAAATGTAAATCATCACATGAACAAAAAGATGAACTATTTTACAATAACATAGATAAATTCAGAACCTGATAAAAATTAGCATCAGTTTATGATGAAATAAATATTAATAAATTAAAAATGGAACAGACTTTTAAAATCTGAGAATGAGTTTACAAAACACCCATGAGAGCCATTAAACTAATGGTAAAATATTGTAAGCTTTCTTCTTACAATAAAAAAGAGTGGTACAAAGACTCACTATTAACCCTTTTGTTTAGCATTACAATGGTGGCCCTAACCAGTATAATAAGACGAGAAGAATAAATAAAATACAACTGTTATTATTCACAGATAGAAATATACGTTCTATAACATCCAAAATATTCTATGGACACTTTATAAAAGTGTTTAAGAATTTTTTACAGCAGCACTGATTACAAAACTGGATAGACAAAAATAAATTTATTTCTGTATACTACATACAAAGGTACATTTTTAAACATTAGAGCAGCATTACAATTATAAAAGGCCTAAGGCTATATCTACCACAATACGTCTGAAATTTTTCAACTGTAAAAGCATATTAAAGAGACTTAAAAAGTTCTAAATGAGAAAATATACCATGTTTGCAGAATGCAAGAATGATTTTGTAAGAATTTTCTTCAGATTTATCTATCAATTCAAAATCATAAGTACTTTTGTTGTTTTGTTGTTTCATGGAATTTAAAAAGTCAATTATAACATTTATGTGGAATATCAAGGGATAAAATATCCAAGACAATTCCATTTTCTTTCTTCTTTCTTTCTTTCTCTTTCTTTCTTTCTTTCTTCCTTTCTTTCTTTCTTTCTTCTTTCCTTCCTTCCTTCCTTCCTTCCTTCCTTTCTTTCCTTCCTTTCTTTCCTTTCCTTCCTTCCTTTCCTTCCTTCCTTTCCTTCCTTTCCTTCCTTTCCTTCTTTCCTTTCCTTCCTTCCTTCCCTTCCTTCCCTTCCTTCCCTTCCTTCCCTTTCTTTCTTTCTTAGATTTATTTTATTGTTTTCAATAGAGAGAGACAGATAGATACAGAGGGAAAAGGGATGGCCCAGAGCAGTGTCCATAGTAGTATGTCATCAGTTTTTGACAGGGTTTTATTCTACATAGGTGGCTAGGTTCCATGAGGGCAGGAAGTAGGCCAGGGGCCTCCTGCATGGGAGGCATGCCCCCACGAGCTGGGGGCCAAACTGAGGCCTCCCATATGGGAAGCTTGCTTCAGTAAGAACTGAACTGGGGGCCAAACTCCATTTCAGCATATGGGTCTACACGGGCTGGGGCTTGGACTCAGTCCTTGGACCCTGGAGCTGCAAAGTGGGCACTTGACCCATTTAGCCAG
The DNA here is from genome assembly GCA_004027555.1 of Craseonycteris thonglongyai. Lineage (NCBI taxonomy): Eukaryota > Metazoa > Chordata > Mammalia > Chiroptera > Craseonycteridae > Craseonycteris > Craseonycteris thonglongyai. The sequence continues at coordinate 8,637 of PVKE010046005.1, read as the reverse complement.
CCTGGCTTCCCTATTCCAAGGCAATTTTAGAGAATAATATTTGAAGGATTTCAGTTACCAGATATCTGGATTTATTATAAAGATAAATGAAACACTGACATATTGGCACAAAGATCAACCAATATACAAATGAAACAGAATTTAACATTAGGAGAGAGATGCCTTCATATATGGATCCTTGATATTTGACAAAATAATACCAAGATATAGTCAAGCAACTATACTCTTTTCAATAAATAGTATAGGGTCAAATACATTTTTATATATAAAAAAATATTCACCCTTTCTTCAAAACACATAAATACCATTTATACCAATGAATTGCATTCCTAAATGTGAAAGGTTAAATTGCAACACAAAAAACAAGCAAACAAACAAACAAACAAACAAACAAACAAAACATAGAAATCTAACTTCATGAGCTTGGAGTAGAAAAATATTTTCTAGAGGATGCCAGGATAACTCAACAGGTTGAGAGCTTACCTTGCAAACACAAGGTCTGGGGATCGAATCCCGACCCTGGCCCATGCAATCTCACATACTGAATTGCTGTACAACTGGTAACTGCAATGATGACAGGAAGTTCTCACCTCCCATGAGGGAGGCCCCAAGTTCAGCTCCAAGCTGTGCAGCCCCACATCCACCTTTATGGAATGAAACTATGTCAAAACTAATGATGTACAACTATGGAGACTGCTCTGGGCTCTCCCCCACTTCTCTCTTTCTTTCTTTCTCTCTCTCAATCTCTCTCTCTCCCCTCATCTCAAACAATACAATAAATCTTTAATTTTTTTTTTCTAAAACAAACACACACACACAGAAAAATAACCGTAAAGGAAAACTATAATTTGATTATAATAAAATTAAGAATTTTACGTTATCAAAGGGTACATTGAAAAAAGTGTGAAAATGTGTTTACTATAGATATTTCTAGCAATTCTCAAAATACAAATATCTAACATATGTGAAGGTGATTTAAGAAAAAACTATAAATTAATAAGCATAAGGCAAATAACTAAATGGTGTAAACAAAAGCAAAAGATTTGGTAGAACACTTTATGAAAGTGTCGTTAAACTTTTTTATAAAGCCACTTGAATGGGAGTTTTTTTTTTGTTTTTTTGTTTTTAATTCTTTTTGACACAGAGAGAGAGAGAGAGAGTGAGAGAGAGAGATACAGAGATACAGAGAGAACTGAACTGGGCACACTCCCTTGTTCAGCACATGGGTCCACATGGGCAGGGGCCGGGATTCGATCCTCGGTACCTGGCGCTGCAAAGTGAGCGCTTAACCCACTGAGCCATCCCGGCTTCCCCTTGAGTGGGAGTTTGAAAGAAAATAGGAATAATAAATAAAATCTGACTCTGAATGAGTAGGAAGAGAACAAAAACTCAGGAAACGGTGGAAGTGTTGTCTTTATATGAGAGGAAGAAGAGGCTCTGAATTGCAAGGAGGCAGGGAAACAGAACATGAAACTCTGTTTCTAAGACTGATATGTAGATGCTGATCAGAAAGTTCTCACTGAAGAGTTTTTATTTTCTTTGTAAATAGAGGAATGTCTTTTGATAAAAAGCAAGAAGTCAGAATTAGTGGAGCATTGAAGTATACGGAGATTGGAGATCTTAATGTGGAAAATTAAGAGTGAGTTGAATTGAAGAACTTAGCAAAATTTTTGGAAATATTTATGGTCAATCTGAAGTTGACAGTCTTGAATTAATTGATAAATTAATTCTAGAGTCAATTAGAGGTATTCTTTGAACCCTCTTCTCAAGGGAGTTTTTCCTAATTCTCACCTTCTATTATACTTTCTTCAAATTTGTGTACCATGTATATTTCCCTTGAAAATTTTTTTACCTTTAGCTTTGATTCTGTCATCAAGATTGATTTCTGCTAAAGTGAAAAAACAAAAAACAAAAAACAAAACATTACTTCTAATGGGTTATAAAAGTATATTAATTTTCTTCATATAACAAAAGATCTGGAAAAAAAGACTTGAGTTTCTTCAGTAGTACAATTACATTAGGGCTCTAAGTTGGTATCTGTACCATTCTCTTACTATTTCTTTCATGGTCAGAAGATGATTTTGGCAGTCCCAGACATTGTCTTTTCAATTATATTCCAAGCAAGAATGAAGAAAAGGGAAAGCAAAACAGTGTTCCTATTATAAAAAAAACCTCACAAAGCAATACAAACAAAACAGAAAAAAGCAAACATTCCTAGAAATTCCCTTTCCCACACTCATCTTGATTAATCTTCTGTGCTGCTTTCAACTAAAAAATATTGTTAGTAAGAAATTGAGAGGAAAGTGTACTAGATAACTAGAGTAGGCATGTCCAACCTGCAGTTCATGAAGGCTTTGAATTGGGCCCAACGCAAAGTTTTAAAATATTATGAAGTTTTATTGTGATCATTTTTTGCTTTTTAAATAAGCTCATCAACCATTGTTAGTATTAGTATATTTTATGTGTGGCCCAAGACAATTCTTCTTCCAATGCGACCTAGGAAGACAAAATGTTGGACACCACTGATCTATGGTATTTGCTATAGTTCACCCACCATTCAATAGCATTCTTGTCAATGTCTTAAATTTTCTTACCCTTCTGTCACTTTGTCATGTTTATATGTAAGCTCCAAAACTGGATATTTGTGAATAATTGAGGAGTTTGTGATCAGAAGTTGTATATTTACATGCAATATTTTTAGATATAGAGAAATAACAGTGCACAAAATATGTTCATGAGAGATAGTAAGTAAAGTAAAGTGAAGGTGAAGGTGAATGTCATTGAGAACTGTGATTTCTGGACAGCATTAGACACATAAAAATTTAAATAAAATTTTACTTTTTTCTTTTTAAACAAATAATTTTTACAGATTTTACAAAACTAGAAATACACTAGAAAGGAAGACCTTAAAATTAAGATTTATTTATTTCTAGTAATGTTCTATAACTAATGTTCTATATAACTAATGTTCAATAACTCCTCAAACAGCATACAGTCTAAGACATATATGTACATAAATGCAGAAAAAGGTTATGAATTTTAAAAGGTTTAAAACAGGAAAATCTATCATGTACTCTTTTTCCATTAGATTTAAATATATAAAAAAAATAAACTACTAAAATATGTAAGGAAATCTAATAAAAATCTCATTATCCTCATAACTATTTCTTGTGTTCTTTATAATGTTTTTATATTGACACTTTCAAACATGAAAAAAATATACAGAATAAAACACACATCTATGTATCAACTTTCTCAAACACATTTTCATGCTTTTGCTTCAAAAGTAGTGACTACCAATTTTGCACTTATTTCCCTTGCATGATTTTGTAGTGATTTTAAATAAATAATTCAATATAATTTAGCTGTATTTTATGCTAGAATGATATTGTAGTATTTAAATCTATCTTCAGATTCCCTTTTATCACTTATTCATGTTAAATTTATTCATACTGATACCCAAAAAATACAATTGATTTTTCTTTTCTTTTTTATTTCTTTTTTGTGGTAGAATATAAAGTATTTGCAACTTCTCCAATGGGAAAATTATTTTTGTTCTAGTGATGTTAGAAGTGGGCATATGATTTGTTTTAGGCAGTAAAATGTGGAGGGAAGTGATAAGTATCAATAGTATGTATTTGTGTTTTCTCCTTACTTTTTACAAAAAGCTTGATGAACCATATAGGAACATCTCTGTCTATTACAGGCATGCAAAGGTTAGAATAACAGAACTAATCTATGATGTAGGGTGAGCGATTAGTAAACTTTGTGGTAAGTCACTGGGATCATTGTTACTATAGGATAGTTGAGGTTAAGCTGATTGATATAATTTAGTTTCATTGCTATTGAATATTTTATTGTATAAATAGACCTAAGCTGTTTGTCCAATTTTTGGTTGATTGTCATTGACTGAATTTTTTTCCCACACCAAGATTCATATATTGAAGTCCTTGTCTTAGGCAGGGGTTGCGAACCTTTTGGCGATTGAGTCCAAAGTTTATGAAATAAGAGTATACTCGCTCAACTCGCGTGCCAACCCATCGAGTGAGATAGAGGTATCGATTATTTTTATGTCTATAAGAGCATAAACAATAGTTTTTTAAATGGTATTCACAGTCTGCGTGCAGAAATAATTGCTTCGCATGCCACGTTGGGCACCCGTGCCATAGGTTCGCCACCCCCGCCCTAGAGTAACTGTATTTTATTTATTTTTTTAATATTTTTATTTTTGACAGAGAGAGAGAGAGAGAACTGAACCGGGGAGCTCCCAGTTCAGCACGGGCTGGGGCCGGGATTTGATCCTCAGTCCCCAGCGCTGCAAAGTGAGCGCTTAACTCACTGAGCCATCCCGGCTTCCCCTAGTAACTGTATTTTAAAACAGACCATTTAGAAAAGTAATTAAGGTTAAATGAGATCATGAGCCTTGGGCCCTAATCCAATAGGACTGGTATCCTTATAAAAGAGGAAGAGACTCCCGGGTTCCGGAGCACAAAGAAAAGGTCATGTAAGTAAACAACCTTCTGCAAGCCAAGGAGAGGCCTCAGGAGAAACAAAACCTCCTCACACTTTAATCTTGGACTTTTAGCCTCCAGACCTGTGAGAAAATTAATTTTTGCTGTTTAGGCCACCCAGTCTGTGTATTTTCTTTTTATAATTTTAATAATTACTTTGTCACAGTTATAATAAACATACATGTTTATATTTCTTCCTGTACAAATTTGAGACTATCACATAAAACAAAGAATAATAATAATAATTTAAAAATAGATTAACAAACGCCATGACTTCTAGGTTGAAGAATTTGATGAACTGGCTTTTTTTTTTAATACTCTTATTATATTATATGAGGATTCTCATGTTCCATACCATTACCATATTTGGACAATGGATAGCTCTTCACAAATATGTAATCACTCCCTGGTTTTAGTTAAGCTCATTGAGGGTAGCCAATGTGCCAAATATTGTATTTCTATTAACACATATAAATGAACATATCTGGTAAATACTTTTTATTTTATAAGGATTATATTATCATACTATTACTGTCAAACCAAGTATGAGAAAATATAATTACCAGATAGAGTTCAAACAGCTCTCAGATTAACTATTAAAACGAAATCAAGCCTGAGCATTTTGTGCTTTTATTTTGAATTTATCTTTTGAAGAGACAGAGGACATTTTCTTCATGTACTTTATAGAATGACATCCCTTGATCATCAATGTAAACAACTATTTTTCTGAATATTAGATATGAACTTATTGTATTCAAAATATAGCAGTCATTTCAAGTTAAAAGCTAAAAACCTGATCTTATATGATACTTTGTCTGCTCTTTTAGCATAAAATGTTGCTTTAGAAAGACTATTGAAAACACTAATCAAAAATTAAGGTTTACATAGTTTCATTACAGACATAATGAAATAGTCTTAAGAAAAATTTTATTGCCAATATTTTTATTCTAAACATTGAAATGGAATAATAACTTTCTAAAATAAATCAGGTAATTTCTAATTTCCTCACCATCATGCTTTTTGGTACTTTGAGACCTGAAAGTTAATGTTCCTGAACATCTGGTACAGTTACATGTCTACCGGTACTTCTTCCAATTATTTAGTGTGAACAAGAGATCAAAATTAGTCTGTTGGACAAGAAAGAAAAGTGAATTTTAATACATAGCATATTACAAACACAAATATATAAGTTAATTCACATTTATAAATTTTTTAAAAAGATTTATTTTATTGTTTTTGACACAGACAGAGAAAAACAGAGACAGAAAGAGACAGAGAGAAGGGAAAGGGCCCAGAGCAGTTTCCATAGTTGTGCATCATCAGTTTTTGACGTGATTTTGTTCCACACAGGTGTGAGGGGGTCATGCAGGGTGGGAACTTGGCCAGGGGCTTCCTGCATGGGAAGCCCCTTGAGCCAGGGGCTGAACCAGGGGCTAAGAACCAAACTGGGGGCCTCCCACTTGGGAAGCACACCCCAGTTTAGCATATGGGTCTGCACGGGCCAGGGCCAGGATTTTGATCCTCAGTCACTTTGGCTGCAAAGTAAGTGCATAACTCTCTGAGCCATCCTGGCTTCCTCTCGCATATATATATAATTTAATAACAACATAATTTATGGTAGACTTCACTTCACAGAAATAAAATTAGAAAAAAAATAGCTAGAAAAAAAATACAGTTGTTTTCTGAACTTAGAATACTTCATATAATCCTGGATAACTAATGTATGCTTTTTAAAATTAGCATAGTCCTGAAAAGAGAAACTGAAACACTGGCACAAGCTAACATCTACAAATTAAAAACTGGCCATGAAATTTAACTAAACTAAAATAATTCAGCAGTTGTAAAAATCTCAAGTCCTAATTTACCTTCTAGTTTCACAACTGTTTATGGTTGCTACTAAACTTAGGACATTTTACTATTGCCAGCAGGTATTACTTCATCATGTACTCATAACAGAATCAGGGATAAAACTGTTGAAGTTTAGAAAGAAAAAAGAAACTCGTTAAGCAACCCAAGGAGATACTAATGAAAATTCACACCAATTAATCCTAATAAAATGTAGGCAAATAGTAATGAAATATAAAATGATATACCCTTCATGTGACCCCCCAAAAATTTGGTTTATATTCTGTAGTTTATTAGAATTCTGGAGGAGTTCAAATACAGGAGAAAGAGCAAAAGTAAAAAAATCAAAACAACAATGAGATCCTAAATTGACTTTGTATCTAAATATTGTTTTGTTACTTTGATTAAATAATGTAAGTATTAGCCGTACCCATTTCATCTGGGTCAAATAAAAAAGTCATATTTTCACAATATTACATAATTTTGCTAAAATTCTTACTAAAAATAAGTAAGCTAGTAATTACTGAGCACACAAAGTATAAAACATATGTGAAGTTCTTTAGAAAATATAGTGAAGAATAATGACTGATATGTCCTCAAAGCCTTTGTAATACATTTGGCAAGATAAAAAGTGTATTTACATACAAATTCTATTTTGTTCCACACAATAAAGTGCAGATGGTAAATAATTTACTAAATCTTCTTCAAAGTAATCTGAATTAATTTATGAGTTTTTTTTTTATAATCTGGAGTATAGATACATTTATATACATTAGAGAAAGAGGAGGGTAGAGAAATCATTAAAAACTTTCAGATTATGTACATATGAGGAGAAGTATCATGGACTAGTTTGGTGAGAGTATCTAGAATAAATCACATTCAATGTAACTAAAAGAATAATCATATGAATGTGTTAGAAATATCTTTGATGGTAAAAACTGTAATAAAAAATAACTGACTAATTAATTCCTGAGAAGATATTAATATAAATAAGGTTACTTTGATTAAAATGATTCATGAACAAAACAACTAGTCTTCCCCTCAGTTCTCAAAATTAAAACTAATATTAAAAATTTAACAAAATTTAATCAACTAATTAGCCTGAGAAATTTCTTCTCTGTAAATATATTTGATTAAATTTATGTTCAGTATTAAGCATATCTTAAAATATTCAAAAACTTTTGAAAGTTTAAGAAAGAGTGTCACAACAAAGGCAATGCTCAGAGATTTCAACTTGAAAGTTATATATAAAATAATAATAGAGAAAGATATAGGTAAAGTTATGGGGAAGTTTAATTTGCCCAAGGGAAAGCACAAAGGCTTCAGGTAGATAAAAATAATGATTAGATTGGAGGTCATCAATGACTTCTCACATAGTAGTTACAGTGGCCCAAAGGGAACGCAGAGAGATTTGCCAAAAGACATAAACTGAAGACCTAGCACAACTTTTAAATGAACATTATAAAACCTCTTCAATTACAGTGACAAAGGGTCCATGAATTTAAAGAACAAACAAAAAATCATTTAAAGTAATTGCTTACTTTAATGATAACACAATTTTAATGCTCTCATGTTGTCTGTCATAGATATATATTGGAAGAAAAATGCTTTTCATTGAGAGCTTTAGAAAGAAAATAATCTATTCAGATGATTTTTAGGAAGTTATCAGTTCAAATGGGTGAACACAAATGATCAATTATCATCTTAGATCAAACTGAAAATTGTATAATGTCATTATTTTCTTCAGATCTCTTCTCCTATCTTCTTCTATTTTTATGCAATCTTTACAAATATTAAAGAACAGAGCTTCAGTGAGTTACCTGGAAATTATGATGGATGACTTAAACAAGAATTTTCTTTAAGTGAGTCATCATTCAAATAATTTATATTGAAATTCATCTAAATGTATTTGCAGTTTTATGGTTTTAGGTAACAATCAGGTTAACATTTAAAGTATTATATATTTCCTAAACCAATTGATTTAAAATGTTTTTTTCCTGTGTTGCATTGAGTTAGAAATAGAATTCAGTTACCGTATCTTTTTTTCTCCCTTATTTTCCTTTCACAGATTTAGCATATAAATGTTTCAAATTCCAATTTTTAGTGAATATTTTATTATAGCTGTCTTTCATTACATGAATTCTAATATCATTTAAAAATTATAATCTAATGAAATTGCTCTATCATACTATTACATACTTTTTAATAATATGAGCTATAATTAATTTTATTGAAGATAATTCAAAATCTTCAAATGATTAGAAATTTTTTTAAGAAAAAT
>PVKE010046004.1:0-12412 GCA_004027555.1 Craseonycteris thonglongyai | reverse complement strand
GAGGGGGGGGGGGGGGGGGGGGGGGAGAGGCAGGGGCACAGCACCAATAATTGCTGATCCTTAGTATCAGAGAGGTTAGGTAACTTGCCCAGGGTCACCGAGCCAGTGAGTGTTCCACCCCAGGCACTAGCTATATGCAGTTCTTTCCATGAAACCTTGGCTGCTGTGTGGGTGGCCCTGGGATCACAGGCTTCCCAGGCAACGGAGTACACTATTCCCCACCCTGCCACCCCCACAGCAAAGGGCAGCCCTTGTCTGATTCCTCAGATAAGCCTCTCCCAGTAGATTGGGGAACCCAGGCTTGAGCAGGTCCAAATGCACTGAAAAGGCACCCCCCCACTGTCCACATCAGAGACTCCTAAATCTGGGTTAGTCTGTATGGCTTTACTCCTCCCTGCAGAACATGAGACCACCACATACATTCAACAGGTTTCCAAACAGGCCAAGTTCAGTGACAACTGCCTCTGGCAAGCCAACTGCTTTCTTTCCAAGCCTCAGTTTCTCCATCTGTATGTAACAGGCATCCCCTCTCAGAACCATTATGCAGCTCCAGCTATCTGGTCCTACAAAGAGACCTAAAGAATGGAGGAGCAGACCAGGGAAAGGAACCATAGGCACTGGGCCAGGCCCTGTACCGCCTTCTCCACAGCTCTCTTGACAGAAATCTGTATTGGGCCCAGGAAGTGACAGCTAGGACTCCAACCCCCTTCTGTCAGACTCCAAGGCACTCTCCTTTAAGGGGCCAGGACTATGTGATCCCAGGTGAGCCCAGTGAGTGGGTGCAGCAAGGGAACTCAGTTGTCCTCAGCAATGAGCTGGGCAGCTGGACCTGCAGGATAGGGAAGCACACACCAGAGTTGACCAAGCCTCTTTCACAGAGGGCTGAAGCCTCCTTGACAAGGGCATTTGCAATGCAAAGCAGCCCAGCTCCAGCCAGAAGAGTCAGTCACTCAGAGGGAACTGAGCAGGCCAAAATCCAGCCACCTCCCTCCAGCCAGACCAGGAGTGCCTGGAGCCAGGCCTTCCCAGAGCTGGAGCGCCTGAGAACCTGTGGCTGGCCAGGGCCCTAAATCATATGACAGCCCTAGTGGCCAGCTGGGTTCAAGGTGGCCTGGAACACTCCTCCCCATCTCAGCCCTTCAATTCACAAACTCTGCTGTGTTCTTTGTGGAAGTCTGCAGAATGGGCCTAAGGCAGGCTATGTGTAAGGCCCCAAGAGACGAGCTGAAAGAACAGAACCCCCGAGGTATCTGGCAGGTCACCTGCAGATGGGTGCCGGCACCCTGCCAGCGTCTTCAGGCCCAGACCTCCCAGATCACTCAGCCTTGCCTTGTGCAGCCCTGCCCCTAAACACACAAAATCTTCAGGACTCTGGGCCACAAGGGGCACTTGCACACTAGTCAAGTGGCTAGATCTCGCTCATTACCCTTCTTCCCTTACAGACGCAACAGCCCCAGCTCCTACCTTGAAGATAAGCTGACAAAATCCCCGCCATCCAGCAGTCGGACCTTGCAGAAGAGTACCCCGTTCACGAAGGGGACCGCCGTCAGCTCCTCCAGGGTAAAAGTGGTTTGAAATTTGAATTTCTTCTTCTTCATCAAGAAAGCCATGAGCGAGTTCCCTGAGTCTGAAGCCCCGAAGGCCCAAAAAAGGGGAGAGCCAGAAATCCCCAGGATTCCTTTCCCTACACCACACCCCCTACTCAAAACACCAGAGCTGGATCCCGCCCAGATGGTGGCGGAGGCAGCAGAGAGATCAGGGATCTGAGTCCGGAGGGCCCAGGGCTGAGAGACCAGTCCAGCTCGCGGGCCGGCTGGCTTCACCTTCGGGGAGCCGGGGCTCGGAGGGGCTCGGAGTGGCCGGGAGCTTCGCCGGCATGTAAACAACGGGGCATGGCCCAGGAGGCAAGAGCAGGGGTGGCAGGGGGCGCGCGAGGGGCCGCGCTGACGGGCAGCATCCCGAGCCGCGGTCCCCGGGCGCAGCGGGTGGACCGGTGAGACTGAGGGCGGCAGGCGGACCAGTGAGGCCGAGGGCGGCAGGCGGCCCCGCCCCCGCCCCGCTGGCGGCCGGGGGAGGCGCCCTCGTCGCGCACACGCCCCCGCACCTGGGTGCCAGGCAGCCTGCACAGGTGACTCAGGGGAGAGGGCACCCCCAGGGGGCGGGCGGGAGCTCGGCGGGGCCTCGCTGGGAGGCGCGTCGGGGACACTCCCGCCCGGGAACGTCCGGCCGCGACCCTTCCCAGCGGGCACTGGGACCCGGGCGGCGAGAGCACCGCCTCCTCCTCGGTCCTGAGTCCCACGCCGCGGGCCTTGGCGAGGCTGAGGCGCCCTTCCGGCCGGCCGGTGGCGCCCGTCGCCTCTGCCCAGCACTCGCGAGCAGCCGCTCCGCAGCCTGCGTTCCCGACGCCGCTGCGAGAATGCCGAGGCCCCGCGCGGCCGCGCGCTGAGCGGCGAGCGCAGAAGGGGCGGGGCGCCGGCGGCCCAACCGCCCGCTATTGGGCGACCCGGCGGGACGGGCTAGGAGCGTGATTGGCGAACGCTGGCGTGGGCCGGGACTTGAGGAGGCCGTGTCGGCTCGAGGTGCTCTGATTGGTGTGTCGCGTGGCTGGGCCCGCCTCCTCAGTCGGGGCGGAGCGGAGGGAAAGAGAGAGGGGCCTCAGCAAGGCAGGGGGAGGTCGCGGGGCGGGAAGCCGGGGTTGGCGGGGCAAGGAGGAGAGCGGGAGCAGAAGAAAAGAAACAATGAAGGGAAGAAACACTATGAACACTACGGCTGTAATGCCTCTTCAATGTCCGCCCAGACCCGAGTTCTCGTTGACCACTAAATCAGTCCTGGAAGGTAGCAAGTCCCAATATTTTCAGAAAACACACCCATAGAGGTGGCGCGTATTAAAACAAGTAGGTCGTAATACAGCCTCCGAATCTCGTAAGTTCTCAGCACCAAGGAGGGAAATGTCTGGAAATGCTTCGCCGAAGGGGTGATTTGGAGCAGTTCATCACGCAACCTGTGATGAGCCCAGCTTCTTCCAACCCAAGCTGCTATTTAAGCCTTTTGTTGGTTAGTTTCTTACCTATTTATGTCTGATCGTCAGGACTAGATTAACTGCCCTAGGTGCAAAGACCGCTAAGGAAACCTCTTACCTCACAGGCCTTCAGCATATTGTAATTTCATTCATTCAGCCCCCAAATGTTTAGGAGCAATCTGCTCAGAGCCAGGCTCAGACCCAGCAGTGAATCTGGTGGGCCTTAACTTTCCAACCTCTCCAAGCTCAAGAACAGGTAGAGAAGCAGACAGTGACAATTCTAGTAGATGAGAACTGTAATAGGGGTCTGGAAGAACTCAAGGGGTGGGGGGTCAGGGGGCAGGGGGAGAACTCAGAAGGCTTCTGGCACAAACTTATCCAAGCCACCCTGAGTTAGGGTGTATGCCTTGAGTTAGGCAGGGTCCAAGGCAGAGGTAGCCTCCAGAGGCCTAGCAGGCCAGAGAGAGCAGAGGCCACAGAATGCTATGAGTACCTCCATCTGGCTGTATTTTGGCAATTGGGGGAGAGGGCAGGGGGCAAGAGATGGGGCTGAAAGGCCGGTAGTAGCTAGATCTTTCAGTCTTGTAAATCAGAGTAAGGAAGGGAGCCAGTCACATATTGAGCAGGAATGTGACCCAGACAGATTAGCTTTTTGTTAAGAAGCCTGCTCTGGTTGAAGGTGGTGCAGAGGGGAGAAGATGAGAAACAAGTGAGGGACCTGTTGTCATCCAGGCAAGTTGATGACAGTGGAACTGTGTCATTGGGGGGGAAATGAGAGGATGGGTCTGAGAGGCATTCGAGAGACAGAATCGACTGACTGGATTTGGGGATGAGTGAGGTCCAGACATGTCACTGAGAACTCCAATTTCTGATTTCCTGCTTCCCAGCCATAAAATGAGTAGCAACCTGGATCTCTCTCCAATTTGCCCCATAATTTAGAAAACACAGCCAGGTAGAAGAGTAATAATTATCGCAGCTCCCAGTGCTATTATGTATCCCCATTTACAGCCAAGGAAGTTGAGGCCTGGGGAGTGTATATCACTTGGCTAGAGTCTTGACCCTGGAGCACAGGCTGGAGAGTGTGAAGCTGTGCTACCCACATTGTGGGATGTGTTCTCACCAATCCAGGCTGGGCCTGCTCCACAAGGGAAGAGCCTATGGATACCTGACTGCAGGAGGGGAGAGCAGACCAAGGATGTCCCAAGGCCTGGCTGGCTCCTCAGCCGTGACCACAAGTAACCCCAGGCCACTCCAACAGGAAGCGGTGTGGGGGCCTGGCTGCCAGACTTAGCCTGGGTGGGGTATTCATCTCTCTGCAGCCTCAGGGCTGGGAACCCAGGAAGTAGCCCTTCTTTCATTTCCCAGATGGTGCCTGGGGGAGGGAGAGAGTGTGGTGCCTGGATAGGATGCTCCATTTGGGATGAGACAAGCCCTGATTAGAGTCCTTGCTCTGCTGCTTGTGGCAGTGTGGCCTTGGTTTGTGACACTGAGGCATGGGAGTTCCAAATAGAGTTCAGTATGGTATGGCTAAGACCATTTGCCCTAGAGTCAACAAGGTTGAAAATCTGGCTGGCACAACCTGTGTCACAGAAATTTGGGGTGTAGTTTTGCATTCATAGAAAGGCATCTTGAAGGATGCACCCTAAACTTTTTTCCAACTCTGAGCCACAGAGGTTTCTTCACCTGTAAAATGTGAGTAAGAATACCGACCTTTCCAGAATGTTGTGAGGGCATCAAAAGGCTGTGCTTGAAGAGGGCTTAGGCCTGAAGGGACAGCAGGGAGCTCCAGGCCAGCACTTCCATACTTTTTGCAGCCCCCAAAATCCCCAAGCGGGGAAGCCAGGATCGCTCAGTTGGTTAAGCACTCATTTTGCAGCCTTGGGGACCAAGGATCTAATTCTGGCCCCTGCCTATTCAGACCCATACACTGAACTGATGTGTGCCTCCCATGCAGGAAGCCCTCAATCCGGTTCCTGCCCTGCACAGCCCCTACCTACCGGTGTGGAACGAAACCATGTCAAAAACTGATGACGTACAACTATGGAGACTGCTCTGGGCACTCCCCCTTCTCTCTGTCTCTATCTCTCTCTGTCAAAAAAACAATAAAATAAATCTTAAAAAAAAAAAAAAATCTCCAAGCATAGCCTGCCCTACCTCCCTGAGGCCCTGACCAGACATATAAGGAAACCAGTACCTCACAAGATAATCTAGACAGTGGTCTGGAGAAGGAGTCCCAGGGAAACGTGAGAGAGGGTGATCAGCTTAGGGGGGCCTGATTTAGATTGGGTGATCATGGAAGGTCTCTGTGAGGAACAGAGGAATTCAGTGGGACAGCAGCCTGCAGAATAGAATCATAGCTGGAGAAAGTGGGATGGCCTTAGAGAATCCTTACCCTTACCTGAACATGGACGAACTCCTATATTGCAATTATTTATTTCTCTCTTGCTTACCCATTAGAACATGAGCTTCACACCTCACCCATGGTTTTCCTATGACCAGTTCAGGGCCTGTCACATGTTGTCAATTGAATACATAGATGGATAGGCACATGGATGGATGGATGATTTGGTTTATTTAACCATGCCACCTCCTACTTTCACATTCCTCAATGTTGCCAATAACTATCAAAATTAAACGTGCACAATTCCTTTTAAAGTAAGTCACCCACTATCAGTCAGTACTGACACATGCGTGAAAAGCTACACCTGCAAAGTGGTCCCTGCACTGTTGTGTATTATACAAAAATATCAGGAACAGCCTGATGTCTGGCTGCTGAAAGCGGGAGGCCTTGAAGCTAAGGATTGTGTTTTGTCCCCTGCTCCAGCCTTGGCTCCCAAGACAGTGCCTGGTATACAATAGGGTTCAATAAATATTTGTGGAGCAAGAGAAACCCATCAGTGAGATGCTGTGTTGCTGTTGAGAACAATGCTGATGATGGTGTGTGTTCTGGGGTGAGAGCTGTTCACACTATCATGCCAATGCAAGTCAGAACAGTATATAAAGGATGAGCTTACTTCTATGAAGAAAACGCGGATACTTTACATATGCACAGACAAGAATATTGAAGGATGCACCCTAAACTACCAGAGGCTTCCACCTGAGGAGAGGGTTTGGAGGGAAATTGTTACTCTATTTGAATGAATAGTCTTGGGTGTTATTTGACTTCTGTAGGATGGTGAATTATTTGTATAATGTAGTAGTAATATATTATTATAAGGATATCATAAACAAAAGCCCCTCCATGCTTCTCTATCACCTTCTAGATAAAATCCAAGGTTCTCCATCTGCCATTCAGGTTTCTCTGGAAGCATCTGCTCAGCTTCTCCCTGCCTGCAGCCCTGTCCAGAGGTCCTGGCCTTGTCCCCCTGCTACCTGGTGGCACGTAGTCTGTGTCAAGCTTCAGGTCAAGCATTCTCTCACACCCATTCCCCCCACATGAGACACAATGCTTAATCCCTGCTCTTTGCCCCCAAGTTATCAATTATCGATGTGCAGAGAAAATGGGGCACCTGGTCTTCTATTTTCTGTCACGAAACCTGGTGCATATTTGGCACTCATTAAAAGAGAGGGAGGGAGGGTGGGAAGAGAGAATTAGTAAAAAAGGAAAGAAAGGAGGAGAATGGAAAAGAAACAGAAAGAAAGGGGAAACTAAGGTAGAGGTGGAGACTGTCACTTGCCCTCATCCTGAGGGCAGCTGGCCAGCTCTCTTGGTCACGTGACAGCCAGCCGAGCACCACACCAGGCTGCCTTCCCAGCCTTGCTTGCCAAGGGCGGTTGGTGCTGACTCACCAGTGACTGGACTCCAATTATTTGCAGAACTGGAATGGCAGCCGAGCCACCCCAGCAACTGACCAAGGGCTTATCGATTTGTGCTGGGCTCCTCACTAATATCTGAGCCAGTCACACAAGAAGATAAAGGCTTCAAAGAACCCACCCACGATGATCTGTCCTGCTTAAACCTCCCACAGCCAAGTCCACAAGTCTCCCCATTGATCAGCCAACTCTGCCCTTTGTCACCCAAGCCTGACCATCACTCACGGAGGGTAGTCACGGTTCAGAACACAGGATCTGGAGTCAAAGCAGCCCGGGGTTTCTGCCCAGGGATCACTGAGTCAAAGGGTACTTACATATTTACTGTTGAGAGATGCTGCCAAACGGCCTTTCCAAAAAGTTGGACTCATTTATATGCCCACCAACAGTATAAGACAGCACCCGTTCCCACACTTTCTCCATCTTTTCCAACCTGTTTGATGCTCCCCGCAACCCTCACCACCCCTCGCCCCCCAAAAAAGCTTTGCTACTGTGCTTACATTTCTTACATTTCTTTCACTAGCATCTTTCACACCTTTTGGCAATTTGAATTTATTCTGTAAATTGCCTGACCATATCCTTGGTTTATTTTTTTCAATTGGAGTAGTCATCTTTTTGTTGTTTATTTGTAGTAGCTTATTACATATTGTGGCTATCAACCTCTGTTGTCTAGATTAAAGTATTTCTTCCAGTTAATTGTCTTTGAACTTCGTTCATGGTGTCTTTTTGCCTCACAGAAGCCCCTTACCAAGCTCCAGCTAAGAGACAAGAGTCAACCTACTGTAGTGCAGCAAGCATTAAATTGAGAGTCAGGAGCCATCTCTGCCACTGACTCACTGTGTGACTTTGAACCAGTTCCTGGCCTCTCTTTCCCTATCTGTTAA
Source organism: Craseonycteris thonglongyai (assembly GCA_004027555.1). NCBI lineage: Eukaryota > Metazoa > Chordata > Mammalia > Chiroptera > Craseonycteridae > Craseonycteris > Craseonycteris thonglongyai. The sequence goes on along the minus strand of PVKE010046004.1, from coordinate 4,699 downwards.
ATAAGATCATTGAATTCAGTGGCCTCTGAGGACCTGTCCACCTCCATGGTCTAGACCAGCACCATTAATAGAACTTTCTGCAGTGATAGCAATGTTCCAGGGGAAGCCGGGATGGCTCAGTGGGTTAAGCGCTCACTTTGCAGCGCCGGGGACCGGGGATCGAATCCCAGCCCCGGCCCGTGCGGACCCATATGCTGAGCTGGGAGCTCCCCCAGTTCAGTTCTCTCTCTGTCTCTGTATCTCTCTCTCTCTCTCTCTCTCTCTCTCTCTCTCTCTCTCTCTCTCTCTCTCTCTCTCTGTCAAAAATAAATAAATAAATAAAAATATATTAAAAAAAAAAAGAAATGTTCCATATCCATCCAATATGATAACCACTAGCCACATGTGGCCCTTGAGCACTTAAAATGTGGCTAGTGTGATTTAAATTACATTTCACTTAACTTTAAAATGTAAATAGACACTCATGGCTAACGGCTACCGTATTAGACAGTACAGGTCCACATGGTTTAGATCCTGCCCACCTCTGGGTGAGCTGCAATACAATGAAGTCAGGGCTGGAAGGACCCTGCGGGACACGGGGCTGATCACTCTACCTCTCTAAGCCTCAGTTTTCCCATGTGTCCAGTAGGGCCCACAGCAGTCCCTGCCTCCGAGGGTTGTTGAGCGGATTTGATTCGGGAGTGTGTGAAGGCCCAGCACTGCAAAAACAGGCCAGATTTCAGGTTGAAATGTGAGAGTGTGTTTACCCTCTTTCCACTGTGTCCAGAAACCCACGGTCCCCTTCCCCAGAGCAGCCAGTCACCCGCTACCACTTCGAGGCGAACTTCACCTTCTTAAACCAGAGCTCGGGCTCCTGCATGCCTTCAGCTCAGGACTCCAAATCACTGACCGGACAAGGTCCAAACTTCAGCCCGTGTCCCTGGCTCTGAGTGCTGGCCCTACCCCTGTAGCACTGTCATTAGAACGACCTGCAGCTGAGCCCAGCAGCCTCGACATCCTCTCCCTGTGTCTGCCATCTACCCCAGCCCTCCGAGGTCTGCCAAGCACTTCATTTGTTCATTCATTCCTCTTTCTTGTACAAATGTTTACCATGTCATGTGTTCTGGGACTGAGGTGGTGTTGGTGAGTACGCAGATGTGGCCCAAGCAATGAGAGTGCTGACACACCTGGGGGCTGGGGGAGTTCAGGGAGTAAGTGTAACACAGAGGGGGCCTGGCCTGGTGTGGGTGTGAGCAGGCAAGGCTTTCCTGAGGAAGTGCCACGTAAGCCGGAGCCCATTAATGAGTAGAAATCAGTCGGGAGAGAGGGTCGTTGGTGGAGGGGAAATTCTGAGTGGAGAGGATGTAGGAGCTTGGGATCTGGGAGAGACCAGGACAAGTCTAGAGAGGTAGGCAGGCCCCATCCCACCATGTTAATGATATTGTGCTTTACCCTAAAGGTAATGGGAGGCCTGGAAGGTATTAAGAGAGGATGATGTAATTATTCCAGGCCAGTTCTCTACATGACCTTTGCTTTCTGGTAAGATTCAAGAATTTACCCCCTTCAACTTTCCCTTCTCGGCTTGAACCCTGGATCTCAAGATTCTTCACGAGCACACAGTTTCCAGGGCCTTCCTTCTGCCTAAAATGACCTGGGCTCAAATCCCAGCCCTTCTACTTCCTGGCCCTATCACTTCAAGCAAGTTATTAACTTCTTTCACCTCAGTGTCCTCACCCATAAAATGCAGATAATGACAACCTTGCACATGTACATAAATTATGAGGGAAAAGTACATGACACAGAGCCACTTAGAAAACAGAGTCCAGTTGAATTCCTTCTGTGCAAAGTCAAACCCAAAGCTAGGGAGGGGGCTTCCTGAAGGACACCTTCCTGAGGAGGCGTCCCATCTCTGGGAAGTGACCCTTTGGCCCACTGGCCTGGACCAAGATGAAGAGAAGGGTTGGCTGAGGCCTTTCTTGGGCATCCTGACTGTGCTAGGAGACCTCCCGAGCTAGACTCAGTCTTCTGGACCTACTCAGAGCCCCCACCCCTGCCATCCCCCACCCACACTCAGTAAGGCAGGAGTCAGCAGGTGGACACACAGCTTACATAACTGGGCAGGAGTCTGACAACTTTCACCCAGTGATCAGAGGGCCATGCTTACTGAGCAGAGGTGTTCCCAGGTCACCTCCCTGTCTCAGGTACTGGCACACACACAGCACTTTAGCCCTTGCTGAGCTCTGCTTAATATTTGAATTCTTAGTCACAGTCCCTGGTGTTACTGTCAGCAATAGCTATTATTTTTAAATGTGACAATCATCCATGGTGCCGTTTAGTGCTGAGGCATTGGAGGGACAGTGGGGGGCAGGGGAGCAGCCAGGACTGGCAGTCAGACCAGGGTGTGCGTCTTAGCCTCCTCTACCTTTTAGCTCTGTGACCTGGAACCAGTTGGAGTCTTTGAGCCTCAGTTTTGACAGCTGTAAAATGGGTTTAGTAGCCATACTTACCTCAAGATAAGGATTCGACAAGGTGGTAATGTATATAAAGAGCTTTGTAAATTACCTGGCACACGGTAAGAGCTCATCAAATGTTGGCTATTAACATCACTCTGTGTGAAGGTTTACTTTATTGTTTTTGACAGAGACAGAGACAGAGAGAAGGGGGAGTGCCCAGAGCAGTCTCCATAGTTGAACCTCATCAGTTTTTCGACATGGTTTCACTCCACACAGGTGGGCAGGGGTCACACAGGGCAGCAACTGGGCTGGGGGCCTCCCGCATGGGAAGCACACTGCAGTTCAGCACATGGGTCCACATGGCCAGGGCCGGGTTTTGATCCCCAGTCCCCTGCTGTTTTTTTCTTAAAGATTTATTTTATTGTTTTTGACAGAGACAGAGAGAATCAGAGGCAGAGAGAGACAGACAGAAGTGGGAGGGCCCAGAGCAGTTTCCATAGTTGTACGTCATCAGTTTTTCAACATGGTTTCGTTCCACACAGGTGGGAGGGGGCCGCATAGGGCAGGTACTGGGCTGGGAGCCTCCTGCATGGAAGGCGCAATCCCTCGAGCCAGGGGCCCAACTAGGGGGCAAGAACTGAACTGGGAACCTCCCGCATGGGAAGCACACCCCAATTCAGCATATGGGTCCACACGGGCCGGGACCGGGATTCAATCCTCAGTCTCCAGGGCTACAAAGCAAGTGCTTAGCCCACTGAGTCACCCCGGCTTCCCCTCTGATGCACTTTTGAAATGCCTCTTTTCAAACCCCTCAGAAGGAAACTCATAACCACCCTCCAGAGAACACAGTGTTGGGGATGCCGGGATGGCTCAGTGGGTTGAGCACTCACCTTACAGCCCCAGGGCCCGAGGATCAAGTCCTGTGCAAACCCATATGCTGAACTGGGGTGTGCTTTCCATGTGAGAGGCCCCCAGTTTGGTTCCCGCCAGTCCCACCCAGCATAGCCCTACACCCACCTGTGTGGAATAAAACTATGTCGAAAACTATGGCTGTGGAGACTGCTCTGGGACCTCTGTCTTTCTCTGTCAAAAACAATTAGATAAATCTTCTTTTTTTTTTTAAATATATTTTTATTTTTGACAGAGAGAGAGATACAGAGACAGAGACAGAGAGAGAACTGAACTGGGGGAGCTCCCAGTTCAGCACATGGTTCCGCACGGGCCGGGGCCGGGATTCGATCCCTGGTCCCCGGCGCTGCAAAGTGAGCGCTTAACCCACTGAGCCATCTCGGCTTCCCCTAAATAAATCTTCTTACAAAAAAAACAGAGAGAGAGAGCGAGAGCACAGTCTTGTTAACTATCCTGTAATCTAATCCCTGCCTTGCTTTCTCCAGCCTTCATTTAATCTTTCTTACATTCCCTCCTTTATTCCAAATGCATAAAAGAAACTGCAAAACTGCCATTCTCCAGAGCATTGAAGATCTTGATTCCTGGCAATTGTTGTCAGTTTAGCTCAAATAAACTCATAAAGATTCTCTACAGGTTTGGACATTTCTTATGTAAACAGTCCCAAACTCCTGACTGCCTGATATGGGGCTGTGAGCTGGGAACCCTGAATTTCAATGTGCTGTTTGGCTTCAGGGTCCCACCCTCCCAGTTCTCATTCCCTGCTTCCCGCTTGTGGAACCACAAAGCAGCAAGGGTGGAGGATGACCCTTGCTAAGCGCCCTGCTTTCTTTTTTTTTTTTTTTTTTTTTTTTTTTTTTTTTTATCTTTTCACATTTATAGAGAGAAATTATCTTTTTGTCTTCAGTGCATAGTTATTTCTATTTTACTTTTTGACAGATAGAGAGAGACACAGAGACAGAGACAGTTAGAGAACCAAACTGTGGGAACTCCCCAGTTCAGCACGTGGGTCCTGCCTGGGCCGGAGCCGGGATTCGATCCTCGGTCCTCATGGCCTCAAAGCGAGCGCTCAACCCGCTGAGCCGTCCCGGCTTTCCCCCAGCGCCCTGCTTTCTGATTCTGCATTTTAGACCTAGAGACCCCAGACCCTGCACCTCACCTTTTCCTTCCATTATTCCTTCAACAAACATCACTCTGGGTTCAAATTCTGACTGCCTCAGTTTCCTGATCTCTAAAATGGGAATATACATATTACCTGTTTTCCAAGGGATGCTATGTGTAGTGAATGAGTAGATATTTGTAAAGTGTGAGAATAGTGTCTGTTTGATGAAAACAAAAACTGAGCACCCGCTATGATCCAA
>PVKE010046003.1:0-12411 GCA_004027555.1 Craseonycteris thonglongyai | reverse complement strand
TAGCTTTTTGAGGCTACTACATACAGTTAGATTTTAAGGCTTTGATGTTAAATGTTTCTAAATATTTAATGGTTCCTTTAATTTGTGTATGGTAGCACAGCAAACTCATAAGAATTAGTTTCAATAGTAAATTTTGGGTTTTTTAGAAAGTTGCATTTTGTTTTTTTAAAAAAATTTTGTAATAAAATTATGTATATTATTTCTATTGTCTTTGTCTTAAATGTGTTAATTTTTAGTTTGAACAACACTTTAGGTCTGGGACATTTCTGTATAATTGTTAAGACACTTGATTTGGTGAAATGTTTGGTTAAAAGAAATACAAATATGCCCATATTCATATTTTCAAAATATTAAAACCAGATCTGGAATTTAATGAACTTAAAAACCTACGCAGTTTATAAAATGAGTAAGTTTTGTTCTTGACATTTATGTTCATTTAGTAGCTGACCTGGTCCTCAGGTTTTGTTTTTTTTTTAGTTGACACTACCTTGATGGAAACTTAATGAGGCAAAGGAACTAGTAAAATGAAGCCATATCTAAAAACATAAAAGACATAGTAACAAGGTTTAAATTTTCTGTTCATAATGAACTAGTTCAAGGTAGACTACCACGGTAAATTTTGAGTTAAATTTAGTGTGGTCTTAATCTTTAGAATTCTGGGTAACCTAAGAAAGCATTAGAGATGGTTATTGTGAACTCCCATGACTCGGGTTAAATTTCACTAGGATTTGTATTTACAGAGGAAAGCAATTTGAGAAATGCTCATTTGAGGAAGCAGTTGCTTGTATTTGAATTGAGAACTATTGAAGTTAACAGGCTATAAGTACAAAGTTTACTTATATGTTGACTAAATTACAAAAGAAACATCAATTTTATGGTTAAACCTGGCAATGTTGGTTACCTCAAGTTTTATAATAGCCCGAATTCTTAACCCAAACAGGTGTCTTGTCTATCTTGTGATACTTGAAATAAATACAGTAGACTTAACCAGCACCCGATGGACTGATAGATGTCAGATGAATGTTAAGTAGACTCCATTAACCAGAACTCAAGCAACTGGCAAAATTTTACTGGTTAATGGAGAGTGCTGTATTTGATGATTACTTCATGAGAACAGGAAATACCAGTTTTTAATTGGAAATGAAATAGCATAATTAGAGCAAATGACTCAAAATTTTCAAACGTCTTTGCCTTCTAATAATACCCCAGTGGTTACAGATTTAAATGAGGGGCTTTTGCTGATAAAAATGTTTGTTTTGGTGTTGGGTGATTTACCATTAAAAAGTTAGGGCTCCTGTATTTTAGGGACATACCTAGGTCTGGATTCTAGTTCCATAGCTCTACCGAATACCTACCCACATGATCTTTACCTCAACTTTTTTTCCATTTGTAATACGGGAACACCAGCTTGGCAGTGTTCTAATGATTAAATGAGAATGCCATAAGGTATATAAAACAATACCTAGTGTGAAGAGATGTTAAATAGAGTTTCTAAAGTTGAAATAGAGTAGTGTTTCCTTAAGGATTTCTAAATCTATAAATTTAGACGAATGAGGCAGACCTATCAGGTTTCTTGCCGTTCTTTATGGGAGTTTGTGACTGCTTTCAAGATTAGATGACTTCAAGGAGTGGTTATGTTGGAAAGCAATGAAAAAGGGATAAATAATAGGGCTAAGAATTAGTTTCTATCCTGGACCAGCCACTACTTGAAGTTATGTTTATGAAAACTTAAAAAGTGGATCATATGGTACAAAATGTAAAAAGGCTATGTAGTAGGTAGTTTATATCCTTGATTTCCAACTATCAGGTTCTAGGAGGCAACCCCAACAATGCAATGATTTATCCTTTAAGAGAGACTAAAGCATGATCATATATATGCATATTAATATTACACAAATGAAAGCATATATGTTCTGCCCCTTATTCTCATCATTTTAGAGATTGTTCTTAGTACAACAGCTGTCACATTCAAATAGTATCTGCATAAATTGAACATAATTTAACCAATTCTCTAAAGATAAGTTGTGCATGTTTTACTTTAAGAACAATATTGCTGTGATTTCAAAAAATCCTACAAAAGGACATTTAAAAGTATATACATTTTAAAATTTTCTAATTTTAATAGCTAAACCCTATACTTGGTCTATGCTATAAATTGCCCTTGTGCTTTAAGTTTTTTTTATTGTTTTTGGCAGAGACAGAAAGGGTGAGCCCGTAGTTGAATGTCATTAGTTTTCGATATAGTTTCATTCCACACAGGTGGATAGTTGTACAAGGTGGGGACCAGGCCGGGGGCCTCTGACATGGTAGGCATGCCCCTGTGAGAACCGAACTAGGGGCCTCCTACATGAGAAGCACACCCCAGTTCAGCATATGGGTCCACACGGTCCGTGGCCAGGATTCAATCCTCGGACCCCAGGGCTGCAAAGTGAGCACTCAAACCCTCTGAGCCATCCTGGCTTCCCCGCCCTTGTGCTTTAACAGAAGCCAGCCAAAATATCTCTCAATAGAAATTGTACTAATATATACTCCAAAGCAATGAATGTTTTAGAGCAGCGGTCCCCAATTATTTTGGCACTAGGGCCCAGTTTCATGGAAGACAGTTTCTCCACAGGTGGGTGGGAGTTGGGGAGAGGGATGTTTTCAGAACGATTCAAGTGCATTACATTTATTTTTCATTTTACTTCAAATATGTTGTAATGTAAATAATTATACAACTCACTTGCCACTTCCTGATAGGATTTTCATATGAGTCTGCAAGCACTTGATTTAGTATGGTCTCTGCAGTGAAATCTCTGCTGACATTCATCTGTATTTACAGATACTCCCCAATGCTAGCATTACCCCCTCAGCTCAACCTCAGATCATCAGGAATTAGATTCTCATGAGAACACAGCCTAGATCCCTTGCATGTGCAGTTCACAATAGGGTTTGTGCTCCTATCAGAATCTAATGTTACTACTAATCTGACAGGAAGCAGAGCTCAGGAGGTAATGCGAGCAATGGGGAGCAGCTGTAACTACAGATGAAGTCTCCCTCACTTACCTGTCACTTACCTCCTGCTGTGTGGCCCGATTCCCAACAGGCCATGGACTAATAACTGTCTGTGGGCCCGGGGGTTGAGGACCCCTGTTTTATAGTGCCTATTTCCTCATTTTAGTAACACAACAGTTCTCAAACTTCTTAATCTACTATTCTGATATATTAAAAATAGTTCCTGGGGAAGCTGGGATGGCTCAGCGGGTTAAGCACTCACTTTGCAGCCCCGGAGCCCGAGGATCGAATCCTGGCCCTGACCCAGGTGGACCCACATGCTGGACTGGGGTGTGCCCCACCAGTACAGTTCTTGCCCGGGCCTATGCAGGAGGCTCCCGGCCCAGTTCCTGCCCTGTGGAGCCCCACGCCCACCTGTGGATTGAAATTATATGGTACACTAATGCTGTCAACTATGGAGACTGCTCTGGGCCCTCCCCCTTGTCTCTGTCTCTGTCTGTCTCTCTCTCTGTCAAAAAACAATAAAAAATAAATCTTAAAAAAAAAAAAATTTCCTCCTATTACAAGTTTAGTTTAAGAGCCATTTGTGTTTCCCATGATCTTGTCTCATTCCCTTTTTATCAGAAATTTATGGGAATTAAGAAGAATAACTTTGTGACAAGCATTGTAAATATTATCTTTGTGTTTTGACTGTTCAAAATGCCTTTGTCATACAAAGATTTATGTAGGCAAATTTAGTGGCTTTGAGAGGACCTTCCCAATCAAAAATTATTTTTAAACATATTATTCAATTAAATACTTGATCTTTCTGGAATTAATTTTGGTGTAAGGACTGGGTAGGAGCTCAAATTTATTTCTAGATGGTAGCTATTACTTTTGGTCTTTTAATCTATAAAAGCAGAGTGCTAGGTTAGGAAATTCTAAGGGCCCTTACATGTCAAAAGCAGTCACTTATAAACTTGCTCAATAGATGACTCTGCCTTTTAAATATTTGGCTTTTAACATCATTTACTGTAAGTAGTAAATCATAATCTTGTCATAGAATAGTACAAATATAGCATTATCTTAAACCTGACTTTCTGTTACTACATATGCCAGTGAAAATGTTTTTACAAAGCAGTAATGATTTTATTTCTTGGGGAATATAGTAAGAAAGCTAACGGAGCTTTCTTGACACTGCGTAAGATCCAGTCCTTTTAAAATAAAACACAACTCTGCTAATAAGCCATTTTTGGACTAGTTCTCATGAAATTTCTTCCTATTGGAGACTGACATTTTTAGAGAAAGATAGGATGCTGACAGGAAAAGCAAAGAGCGTTAGAGGTTTCCCAGGGAAATGGGCTGACTGGTGAATGTGAAAAAGTAAGCTCTATGAGGACAAGTTAATTTTTATTTTTGTATACTGTAGTCCCCCCTTACCTGTGGTTTCACTTTCTACAATTTCAGTTACCTGTGGTGAAAAATATTAAATGAAAAATTCCAGAAATAAGCAATCATAAATTGTAAATTGTGTGCCATTCTAGGTATCATGGTGAAATCTCTTGCCCCCCATTCCATCCCACTTGGACATTAATCATCCCTTTGTCCAGCATATCCACTCTATATACAACCTGCCAGTTTGTTGCTTAGTAGCATTCTCAGTTATCAGATTGGTTAGCAGAGAGACCACATTTACATAACTTTCATGACAGTATACTGTTATAATAAAATATTGTATTGTTAATCTCTTACTGTGCCTAGTATATAAACTAAACTCCATAATAGGTATGTATGTATATACATATATGTGCATACACACACACACATATATATGCACACATATACACAGAAACACCCACACACAGGCTGTCCGGAAAGTATCCAGCCATGTAACCATTCATGTTGTATTGACAATGGCTGGTTTTTCTGGACAGGAAGTATCAAGGCATGTAATATGAAAAATAGAGGCATTTATGGTTATGTGTTTTTCTGGACAGCCCTCATAATACGGGGTTTGGTACAATCCACAGTTTAAGGCATTCACTATGGGTTTTGGAATGTATTCCCCATGGATAAGTGGGGGACTACAGCAATGGTCTATACCTAGTGCCATGAACAGTAGGTGTTCTATAAATGTTTGTAAACAAATGCTCAGAATAAAGGGGACAGCCACTATTAAGCTCAGTTGTGTTGTTTTGATGAAAATATGGGTCTAAGACTCCTAAATCTCCCAAATTTTCAAGTGGAAATAGAAATCTAGATTTTAACAATAACATGAAATATGAATTGTAAATGCTGAAAATAGATTTAAATATCGTCAAAACAAACATGTCTATAGGTAAGAGTCTGCCCAAAGATTACTAATTTGCCACTTCTATAAATTAAATTGTATAGATGAATATAAAATTAGTGTTTACTTGTGATAGGGCTATTGAGAAAAGTTTATGTATACCTTTCACCTAAGCATTGTTTTTATAGTTGTCTAAGAAATCCCTCTTGCCCTGATCGGAAACTCATCTACCTTCTTATCCTATAGTAAATGTAAATATAGACATTATTTCTGAGACTGTAATGGAATTTCATTGTGCTCTTGGGCCTTCATTCTTCAGGACTTACAGTGCACTTTGATGAGCCTCATCCTAGTAGTGACATCTATAGAATAGTGGCTCAGGAGCACAAATTAGATTGCCACGTTAAAAAGAAAGAAAAGTAACTTTTAAGCAATACAAGGAAGTAGAGTCAAATTTCAGAACTGGAAATGAGCTTTATATGGATCTGTCTCCTTTGGGAAAGCATAGTGATCAACTAGAATAATGTTCTAGGGGAGCTGGTAAAATTAGAATTATTTTTTATTAAATAAGGCAATGCATTTGATATACTAATCCTAGGGTCAGAAACAGTAAATACCCCATAAGTTAAAAGTATTCATATCAATATGTATGGGTTAATATAATTTCTATGATAAGAGTATCAGATTCAGTTTTGAATCTTGACAGTCAGGGTGGACAGGAAAACTAAAGTCACATGAAAAACACCAATAGAAGTTCCTCCCCCAGAGTTCTGAGGATATTGAGCACTGAAGTTGTTTATGACCTTAATTCTAGTACTTATACATTTGTGAAGTTGAACAAGTTTTTTAACCTCTATCACATATAAATGTGTGACTTATCTGTATATTTAGTTTTAGTTGCTTTTCTCTTTACAGAAAGTGTTTGCTGAATGAAGTCTTTTGGGAATTGCCCTTGTCTTCCAACAGTAAACTACTGACTTGTTTATAACTAGTACATTTATGTTCATTGCTGTGTAATATTCCATCATATGAATACACAACAATTTATCCATTCTCCCAGTGATCGGTATTTAGGTTGTTCCTGAGGTTTTCACAATTGTAAAGGGAAGTGCTATAAAAGTTCCTGTACAGGTTTCCTGTGTTCAAGTGTACTTCACTTCAGTAACCTGCCTTATAAATTCCGTCTCAGCAGCCCCAAACTCCCATTCTGCCTCGTTAGTGGTATCACCGCTGTTTGAATCACATTTTTCTGTACCATGGCTGAGAAAGTGCTCCCAGGCAGACAGACATGGTGAACCTGGGGTTCACCTTGTGTTTCCCTTCTCTCAAGTATCACATTCTGCTTTGTCTGTAATACAACTCCTGAAAACAGTTGCCCTGATAGTGTCCAGTTTTATAGTTCTGTAGAACAGCAAGATAAGTCCAATACTAATTACTATGTCATGGTCAGATGTGGAAGTCTATTCCTCTCTATTTTCTACCGAAAGTTTTAGTAAAAAATGGGCATTTAATCATTAATTCAGCTAGTTTATTTGTTCATATCAAAAGCCCAAGAGAAATTTCATTTAAAGATAATTTAAAGAATATACTTAGATATTCAAGATGTACTTAGTTCTACCCATGGGTTAAATTGGACCACTGGAAACTATATTCTACACATGTTACATGAATAATGTGATAACAGTTTATTCCCATATGGGAGAATTTCATCCCCAATTTAAGAAGCTTAACTTCTGAACTTCATTTCTTTACTTGTAAAGTGGGGGTAATATTTCATATATGAAACACAGGTATATATACTTGGGCTTTATAGAGGCTCTGCAGTATAGCTGTCTTAACACACTTTAAGACTTTGGGCAATAGCTAACATTTATATTACTCTGACTACATGCAAGAACTATTCTAAGCACTTTATGTATGTTAACTCATTCAACCCTAATAATAACCCCATGGAATAGGCACTATTATTTTCTCCCATTTACAAAAGGGAAAACTGAGGCATAGAGCTTAAGTAACTTATCCAAGGTCACACAAGTAATTTGTAGTGGAACAGGGATTCCAACCAATAAATGAGAAGCCCACTATACTTATACTTCTATTCAGATGAGCATATTGTAACATCTTTCTATTATGAAAATTAGAGCCCTTTATCCTGCTCAGATGTGAGCCCCAGGCCTGATTCATTTAGAAAATATACCAACTAACATCCACCAACCTCAATTATGGGCATTTCATAATTAAAAAAATGAGAATTGTAAAGCAGTTGTTGAATTTGGACAGTCCTTCCTTTAATCTCTAATTCAAGGGATATTGGGCCCTCCCAGATCATTCTGACTTTTGTCCATTTTCTTGTAGCAGATGGAGTCTAATGAATAATATGCATTTTCGTAGTGCTCAATACTTTTTAAAATACTTTTAAATCCTTTTCACAAGGATTAATTTTCACATACCCCAACTACTGGCCTACTGGGTATCTGGCTCAGATCCAGGTACTTGTCATGTTTTTCATTGCATTACAAATGTTGGTGTTTTTTTTTCAATTACATTATATCCAGACATGAAATTTATTCCAGGATACCCGTGAGAGACTGTATGTCCACAAGTCCATTTACTCCAGTCTGGAGCTATGTCACTTTTTCATATTTCTTAGGTACAGCAGCTGAGAATTGGAAGACACGACAATAGCAAGTCAGTTAAGAGTAAGTTTCCCAAGTCAACACAGTCACTTACCGGAATGTTAGTAGTCATATCTTCTTTTGAGATGCTGCGGGTTGTGCCACATGGCCCTCTGGTGTATTTCTAACTTTGTTTTGGTAAGCTTCCCTTCTTTCTACTCACTTGATCAGACAGTAAAGAATTTTGATGTAAAGAAATTTTTGCTTTCAATAGGCAATTATATTATAGAATACACTGTCAAGAAAGATATATTTTGCTGGGGTTGTTTTTCATAATTGGGTAAATGACTTAAAAAAAATAATTGCTATACATAGGCAACCAGAGGTAAAAAAAATAAACTTTTATGTTTCCTTCCTACAGATAGGTAAGCTCCAAGTATTCTAAGCACATTCTAAGTAGAATTCTAACTAATACTCAAGCACGTACTCAAAATATAACTATGGTTTATGATATTTTAGCTATTTAGTATAGCCTATAAACAATAAAATCAAGTAATTATTTTAAGCATACAGTGTTCAGATTTAGAAATGATTACAAGTACTGAAAAAAACCATGATTAAAATACAATGTTTTATTTTTTATCACCTAAAAAACAAGCAACCCAGCATTAAGATATACATAAACTTCTCAAATTTATCCCTAATAAAATTTTGAACATTTATACAATTTCTACAGAAACATACAGTGTATCAAAATCTGCACAAATCAAATTTATAAAATGTGTAGAAATGCATAGTGATATCATTAACTTACAAAGCGAGGATATGGGAATTATTTCCAAAGCAGCCTACAGTAGAAAATAGTCATTATGGCAGCAGCTTCTGATGTTTTTTTGTTTGGTAAAGTTTCTGATTTCAATATACAGAATCATTTTCATAGAGTATCTTAATGAATTGCATAAAATACCCATTTAAAATTTACGTGCACAATTTATGTGCCAGCTTTCTTAGGCCTATGCATAGTTAACAAGGTTATAATCGATTTAACAAAGAAAATGGAGCTTATTTGCAAACACACATGTAATTAAAGTAGTGTCAATTCTTAGTTTCTTTCATATATTTGATTCATTTTGCAATTATGTAAGCATATAAATGTATTTTTTAAACATCCCTACAGATGCATGACAGTTAAAATGGTTGATCCTAAATCAGTAGCAAAATACAAATTGACATTTCAAAATTATAAATAAAACTCTGTTTAGGATATTTAACTGACTCTCCAAATTTAAGAACTAAATTTGGAAGAAACACATTTGTAGGCTTTTCTTTTAAATAAATGTAGGGATTTTTTTTTTCAAAGCTTTAATTAAAAATATTTCCCTCTGGCAGTAGTGAATTCCTTTATCATAATAGTATGAATACAGGAGCTAAAATGCTTAATTTACTTGCCATTCCCCACCTCATCATGTTTTTATTTTTCCCTCGATTCAACATAGCATTTTAATCTCTTGGGTAATAAAATACATTTATTTAGAACTTAAAATTTAATCGACCATTTGGTTTTCCTATACTGTCTTAACAAATTTTTAAATCCAAACAAGTCTTCTTTTCACTGGAAAAATACTAATAGAAATATGCCCCCTAAACAAATTAAGATACACTAGGGAACTAACACCTAATCTAACAGAAAGGAGTTCATCTTTGTTATAATGAAATGTATTTTTAAATAACTTTTTTTTTTTTTTTAATTTAAAAAATGTTCAGGGAATTACAGTTGGATGAAGATATAAATGAAACATCCATTCACTCTTGGCTTAAAAGGTTACACAGCTTAGGTTCTAATGCACAGGAGTTTTGTAAGGCTTAATCTAACAGGGGCTTGGGAATTCTTACCTCAGTCAGAATGAACCTTTGATGTGTTTACAGCGGTGTTCTGTTGTTTTTGTTACCCCCTTTTCTGGGTTTTCAACTGAGAACTATTTATAGCTTTCTATAGTGACAGGTATTGGGGAAAAGTAAATCCCAAATGTCAGTGGACAATTTTTCTCTAATTGGTAGACCACTTTGCTGACTTAGGAGTTGGGAATGACAGCAAGTATGGAAGTTAATGCTATACATCTTTAATCCCTATGGAAGAGTCTTAGGATGTTTCATATTGTGATTTCTCTTTCAAGCCATACAACATTCAATTTCAGAGCAAACGGTAGCACATAAATTCACTTCTGAGTAGTAAAAGTATTTCTCATACAGGTGACAGTTCCATCACTACCGTCCTATATTATTTCATCAAAAGCTCTTGAGATATATACTGAGAAATGAAAGAGGCACTAAATGTGTTGAAATTCACCTTTCAAAAAAGCAGCATGACTGTGAAGGAAGGCCACGTTGGCTAATAACCTGTGGCAGTGCTTCAAAAGGATGTAAAATTAAATAAAGACACAATAGGTTGATAATCACCAAGTTATATACGAAAGTCTGGTTACTCCAACCTTTTTTCAAGTGTGTTAAAAAAAAATTCAAACTGCCTTTCAGACCCCTGAGTGTAATCCCAAAGAAGACAACAGTGCTTTTAACTCTGTTCTAAATAAAACAGAGTTAAATGCACAAATTACCAACATCATTTTAAAACAAAACAAAAAAAGATGTAAACACCTACAAAGTTTAAGGTAAAAGCAGTTTTGTAAACAGTAACTGCAGATGATAATGTTATTGTAAAATCACAGTTTATCAATGTCCTTCAAACTGATTAGGAGTTTCTGAGTTTGGAGCTGTACAGAGTTAATAATAGTTGCAGCAGGTTTCAGGCGGTTTTCAGTCCTGTGAAAATTTATGTGTCAGTAGGTAGGTTATTGGTTTCTTTCATTCTTTCTAAACAGTGTGGATGTTATTCATTTCCCACTTTTGAGTCATTTTACTGGAGTCACAATGGGAGAGGAACACTTGATGTAGGACTTCGGAGCGGTCTAAGCACTTTCCTGAAGGAATGTGAGTAAATCTATGCAGGTTCTGGAAAACAGAAAAAAGAAGTTTTAAATTTGTACTTTTCTGATATCACTGACATTAGAAGAAGTTGTTTCTTGGCTTTCATAAGATAATTCAAATCAGTAGGTTTTTTTTTTTTTCGTTTTGTTGGTTTCCTTCACTGTGTAAAATCTCTTTAGTTTGATGTAGTCCCATTTGTTCACTTTTTCTTTTGTTTCCCTTTCCCGAGAAGATAGATCCAAAAAATATTACCAAGAAAAATGTCCAAGACTTTACTGCCTATGTTTTCTTCTAGGAGTTTTATCGTTTTGGGTCTTACATTAAGTCTTTAACTCATTTTGAGTTTATTCTTGTATATGGTGTAAGAAAGTGATCTATAATAGTTTTATTTTTTTACATATATCTATCTGTCCAGTTTTCCCAAAACAATTTATTGAAGAGACTGTCTTCACCTCATTGACTATTCTTGTCTTCTTTGTCACAGGTTAATCTTGACCTGGGAGTATACTTTAAAAAACATTCTATAGATGAAATGGGAAATATGCATAAAGCACTTCTGTATAGTGAAGTACCATGGTCATCTTGAAGGAAAGCATGTGAGCAATTGTTAAACTTGAGAATTCAACTGGATGCTTTTTTCATGGAGTGCCATTTTGACTTGAAAGGTCAACTCACAGACAAGCTATGATTGTTCGAACTTGGAACTTTGTAGGCATTTTCTTATAAGTGAAGTGAGCCTGTCACTTCAAGAAAAAAAAAACAACCACAAATTTGACAATATTTGTTGCCATTGATAAAATGAGTTTTCAAGCAACAATTAAGAATTTTAGGAAACTTGTATCCACCACCATGAACTTGACAGCTTCCTAATATTTAAAGACATTTCTGATGAAATCTGTGGTTATATTTTTTGACATTGTACAAAGAAATGTGTCAACATTTGGAAGATCATAACTTAGTAAATCAATATTTTCCAAACGAACAATGCATGATGTTATAAAAGCTGACATGGGTAAAAGATCCATTCAAAGTGTAAGATCAATGGGTTTTAATGTAATATAGGACAAAATGTTCACTTACATGGGTTCAGATTCTACATGGCAAATACCTTTTAAGAAATTGAGTTGTGGTATAGCATCAAAAAAGAATAGCCACCATTCTGCAAAGGTTATTGAATTACCACTCTTTTTTTCCAAATGCATTTTTATGTGAGGCTGGATTTACCTCCTATACTTCAACTAAAACAACATATCACATCAAATTGAATGCAGAATCAGTATGAGAACCCAGCTGTCTCCTATTAAACCAGACAAGGGATTTGCAAAACTGTAAAATAATTCCATTCTTCTCACTTTTTTTTGGTGAAAATTAGTTATTTTTCATTATAAGTGCTATTTCTATTACCATGTATTAGGGTTAGTATTACTTTTACATAATACATAAATACTTGCAAAACTTCTCAGATTTAATTTCCAATTTAGGATATATTGTTAGCTATAACCCACATAAACAAAATCTGTCTGAGGAGAGTCTCAATAATTTTTAAGAGTG
>PVKE010046002.1:0-12411 GCA_004027555.1 Craseonycteris thonglongyai | reverse complement strand
ATCATCTCATGGGTTGAGGTCTTTTAGGAGATCAATTTGGATTTCTATGAGCCCTTTCCATTTTTCCTTGGTCTGACTTCTGATTCTTTTTTTATTTCACTCTCTATGCTCTTTTTTTAAATTGTTTTTGACAGAGAGAGAGACAGAGATACAGAGACAGAGACAGAGAGAAGGGGGAGGGCCCAGAACAGTCTCCATATTTGCACATCATTGGTTTTTCCACATAGTTTCATTCCAAAGGTGGGAGGGGGCTGCACAGGGCAGGCACTGGGCCGGGGTCTTTGCCCCGGTGAGAACCGAATTGGGGGCACTCTCCAGTACAGCATATGGGTCCACACGGGCCGGGGCCAGGATTTGATCCTTGGTCCCCAGGGCTGCCAAGTGAGCGCTTAACCCACTGAGCCATCCCGGCTTCCCCCTCTATGCTCTTTTTAATCTGAGCTATTTCTGTTGTTTTCTACTGTCTTGTTTTCTTTTATTCTTTTTATTGCCAATAAATATTCATTGTGTGTACACAATGTAAGTTCTCTGAGGCAGAAACTTTGTTCTTTGTTTTGCTTCAAAACTTTGTTTTGTTCTTTGCTGTTTCCTCAGAGCTTAGAAATGAGTCTGAGCATAATAGGCACTCAATGTTAAAGATATAGCATAAAGTCATGAAATGACTTACCTAATGGGTGATATGACACATAATAAATGATTCTATGAAATGTGGTAGGTGCCGTGAGAGGGGACAGTCAAGGAAGGTTTCCAAGAGATGGTGGTGATACCTAGGCTTGGACCTTATAGTAGTTTGGAGTTAGAGGAATGAAAAGTGTGAGGGAGAGGAGAAGATCAGGGATGAGGGGAGGAAAGGTTGGTCTGGAAAAGAGAAGAGCCAGTACAAATGAGAGAGCATAATATATTTAGAAATAATGAGAGAAGTCGAGTGCAACTGTAGCATGGAATAAGATGTGGGAGTGCAGAGACAGAGGCTAGAGAAGTAAGCAGAGTAGAGATTAAAAAGGGCTTAAAAGATCAGAAAGTGCTTCTTAAGACATTCAAAGAATTTAAACCTTTGCTTGTGGCAATGGAAAGCCACTGAAAAACTTTAAGCAATGGGTTGATAAAATTAGAGATTTTGTTTTTCTTTATTTTTTAGAACACTTTGGCTGCATTATAAATTGCAGATGGGGGAGTAGGGGACAAATAGAGGGAAGAGTAGAAGCAGAAAAATCTTGTCATGTCTAGAAAATTGGTGACATTATTTAATAATGCTATAATAGTCACATGTAACATATAATGTTTTAAATACTAACGCCATATATTTCAATTTGCCACATCCCAGAGAAGGAAGCAATGGCATTTACTCTGCTTGACAGACCTAAACAGAAAGTCCAAGTTAATCATGTAAACACAGTGGAGGGTGGAATATTAAAAAATTAATTCTGGAAAATTCTCTTCTAAAAGACCATCATACATTGCAGGAGCATCATTTAAATATACTTTAAATTTATGTATTAGAGCAAATCCTCTAAGGACCTGCTAATTTGACTAGAAAGATTTCTTATAATATTTAAAATTAATAATGACATGTTTAAAAACAATCTACCTTTTTCCTTTTCCCATTTAATCCATAGTAGTTTTTGTGTGATTTAGTCCACATTATATTTACAGTTTAAGTAGTTTACCTGAAGGGGAAGAAAGACAACTGTCCAACTTTTTGTTTTGTTTTGCTTTGCTTTCTCACGTATATATTGTTCTGAGAAGAATAAAGAAAATTCACTCACAAAGGTTGTTTTCCAGTGTTGTCACTTATGAAGTTCTACAGAATCAATTTTTCCTTGTTTTTCCTCCCTTGACAACAAATTTGTTCTGTGAAAAGAACTTCACATGGGCTCAATGTTATACTCCAGAGAAATAAACTTGAGGTCAAGTTTCTGAAGCAATATGGGCATCTAAAACAGCAGTCAAGGTTACCATAAGATTTATCCATTCTTTTAAGCATGAAAGAAGGTAATTTATTTGATTGTGTTTTTGACATGGTGGTTTTAAACTATACCCTCAGTCTAATTTTTGTATCTTGTTTTGATTTTTAGTTCACAAATGATTTTAAATCCAGCAGTAGCTGGAGAGCTTTATGTGATGTACAAGTTGCTATGTTAGCCATATAATTTCTCTAAGTAAATATCCTTCCCAGTGATAAACTTGTACTCATGTCTTACTGGTAAATAAAAGTGAACTTAAAACAGAGTCCTGAGAATTCAGGAAGAAAAAAATATTTACGTGTAGAAAAATATTTGAAATGTTAAACCCAATATGCTACTTAAAAAGTTAACGTCCTAATTTGCAGGAAAACTTATTTCATTTGAGGAAGGCTATGCTCATAGTTCTCATTTGAAACCTGGGCTTGGTCATGTCTAGTTAGTCTTGTATAGATATTCGCTAGCAGTGCTGACAGTTCACAGCCAGAACCATTTGGCTAGGTATTACGTTATCGACAGGCTCTTACCAAATGGCTTCTTTCTGGAATCTAGAGGAAGTTTCATGTCAGCGATGCAGTGCATTAGCGTGGCTATCAGCACTGCTTACCCAGTGCTGACTGCTTTCTGCCTGACTTCAGCCAGTTCTGTCAATCTTTCATTTTGATGAGCCCTAAAACAATCCCACTCTCCTTCTTTCAAGTAGCTTTTAAAAAAGAAAGATTAAGTTTTATAATTTAAAGAAAAAGAGACATCTTACACTTAATACAGTCAGTGTTTATGATGTTGATAAAATGGGGATGATAGCCAGACTGTATTAAACCTGGGTTTCTGTACTTAAGA
This sequence comes from Craseonycteris thonglongyai, assembly GCA_004027555.1. Lineage (NCBI taxonomy): Eukaryota > Metazoa > Chordata > Mammalia > Chiroptera > Craseonycteridae > Craseonycteris > Craseonycteris thonglongyai. The sequence goes on along the minus strand of PVKE010046002.1, from coordinate 9,610 downwards.
TATTTTTGCTTGAAGAGAAAGTCCTAGATATTTTAATAGATTACTCTCTTAAATGATAGAGTTCATGATCTAACTGGAAAAGAAAAAAGTGATGCAATCAATCCATAGGAATTAAAGCCAGAATGACTGGTATGCTACCTCCTAAAAATATAACCGTTGGGATAACAGTGATAAAGTAGTATTTAGCTTGCTGTATCCATTATATGACAGAAAAATGTTAAAAATTCATCATTATTAGGCATTATGATAAAGACTATTTTAAATGTAAAATACAAGGAAAATCTACTCATAAAAGTTTTTCTCTTTGCTTAGATTTATAAATAAAGATTCATATGGTTTATTTTTTGCTAAAACATGCCATAGCTCCTCTTGGAAGCATCATGTTTCTAAGAAAATTCAAGATTTCACACTTTTGTACCTTTTCTAAAAGCTCAAGTACTTTGACCAGATGCATAGTTTTCAAAAGTATTATAGAATTTAAACACTGCATTCATTTTTAAAACAAAACTTTCTCATTTTGTCCAATGGGAAAATTCAACACGTAACAAAAATCCTTATTAGTATTTCTCTTGTACAAAATCACTTCAACATTAAAGGTGGAAAAGTTATTCTTCTATTCAAATACACTGATCTTCACAAAGGTTGAAAGATAATAAAATATCTGATAAAAATGAATAGCTTTGACCCTCAAAATCTGTATAAGTGAAAAGGGAGTGAATATTTCTGAATGCTAAAATCTGTATTACAATCGTATTTCCTTGGCAGGCTGATTTAAAGAGCATTATATGACAGTCAAGTTATGCTATCCTTGACAGCACAGCTGAGTGAAAAATGATTCAGACCTTTTTTTGTGTTTAATTGGAGTGTAAGGCTGAGATTGTCAGAGCAGGATCCTCTTGCCTGTTGTCAGGAGGCTACCTTTGAGAACACTGAGTTAGGAATGCAGATACCTGATGTTATTTTCAGCTTGGCACTCAATTTATAAATTTGGCAAAATGGCTAAGTATCTCCATACATTAATTCTATCATCTATGATTTAAGGACTTGATTACTTTATACTTGATGGGGGATGAAAAAGAAAAAGGAAGAGATTGAAAGTAAATGTGAATGTAAAGAAATATAAATTATATGTGTAACATTCAAGAAGGTAGGTAATCATTATTGGACAAATTCAAATAGTGATATCAAATTTAGTTAAAAATTTTATATATTATATATATTACATATATACATAATGTGTAACCATGATTATGAGAAAAATGTTAAAGTAGAAATATGTTAGACTATGAAATCTATAACAAATGGTAGAATTTTTATATTTTTTGCTAATCTGAAATATGTGTTACAATTTGCTGAAAGAATATAATTAACTGTCAATGTATTCTAATTCAGAAAAATTAGTAGTTGAATGACTTGTCTGGCTCTTCAGTCTGAACCTCTGTCCCCACAGACATCTGATCTCTCCAAGAAGGGATATTTAGCCATCATTGGCATACTAAGTTCTCTCTGTCTCTCTCTTAGGTTTTGGGGCCACTATTAGCTCTAGAGAGGGAGCTGCTAAAAGTATAAGATTCAACATTGAATCAGCTCATGGCTATCCTCCTTGTCTAATACTTTCTGCTTATTTTTCTGAGATCAATTCCTATCTAGTCCTCATACCTGGATACTTGTCCTACTCCTTATCTAGTATGTAGGTCTTATAAGAATAAAGTGATACTAGAGTTCTTGTTCCTGAAATCCATAAACTATGTCTAGCACAGTTTGCCTTCTGACAACCACTTATCACCTGCTGCCAGAGGTTCTAGATACTATACTCTGCCCACCAACAGGGAAGTCCTTTTTTCACATTCTGACACAACCCACATGCCTCAGCCTTTGGCCTGTGATATGACTTGTGTGAGGTTTTCTAATATTCTACTCCTTCTTACTGCCTTTTCTACTCTTTTTCCTCCTCTGTCAAGGTTGGCCTGCTCTGGTCTACCACTAATGGAATTCTGTCTCTGAAAACCTGTATCTTTTCAGAATTATATTTCTGAAAATCTACTGGTACACTTGGATTATAATATGCAGGGTTGAATGTTTTGTAATATTGAAGGAAATTTTATATACACACGTACATATCATATATACATATGCATATATCATATATGTGTATTGTGTGTGTGTATGTGTGCCTTTTCTTTTCCTTCTACACCCCTGCAGGACCAAACTAAGATGGAGTCACTTATGTTAGTGACAAAATGGAGATGGTTAACGCAGATGCATAAAGAAAACTTAATCTAACTATACAGGAATTTAAAGCTCTTCTCAGAAAGCAGCAGAAGACACCAGCCAATCCCCAAATGCCAATATTCATGCTATCTGTGGACTTTTAGGCTGTCGTACCTTGAAGAAGATAGTTCTTTTTTAGTGGCCTTGACTTTTGATATTCTGTTCAGCTGAATGGAGGATGTTGACTTCTTAAACATTATACACACATTAAGGAATGTGTAAGCTTCTATCAGTCTCATCTACCTCTTGGACCTTGCTGCCATCTTTGAGAGTTGACCAGTCCTTGCCTTGGGAATGCCTAGTCTATGTCCACTCATTCAGGCCCACCTGGTTCAGAATTTGTGACTTCTACCACCTCTGGACTTGCATAACACATCACACTGAAGAATGTGAGACCTGGTATCTTGTGTGGTCACTGAAGGTTCACTAAACTGGGAATCACTGGGAAATTAACTAACAATACTGTGAACATTGGCCAATGGGAAACAGGAGACAGAAAGAAGTATCACAGAAAATCTTTCCTTCTTCCCATGAATGATTTCAAAGCACGATTTCTCCGTACAGCCCATTTGAAGTTCTGCATGGTTAGTGGATCTGACTCTCATTGGTTGTGGCTTATTACTGTCCACATGAAGTAGCAAGCACAGTAATACATCATTAGAATTCCTCATGTTCTTGTTTGCCTCACTTCCACTTTCTCTCATTCTAGCTGCACTGGTTCTGTACTTCCCAAGAAAAGACTCATCATTTTAAATCATTTTCTGAGGCTCAGTTTTCTAGGGAACTTGGGCTAAGAAAGTTGCCATAGAATCAACATTTCTGCCATCACTTGAAAATTCAGTGTTTACTCTAGTCATATGCAAGTTCAGACAAAGTATATTTAGTTAAATGCTTATCTGAACATGTTATAAAAAAATTGTGGCATAAGGGAAATAGCTGCAAAAAGGAATAAATTTTGTATGTTTTCTAGACATTTTTAATGTTTCTGTGAGACACTATTTATACTTCCAGGCCTTGCATGCTTCCTGAGTTATGTTTAGAGTTATTTGATGGACTTGGGAATTGCATCTCAAGTTAATTTTTGTGTGCTATGTTTATTTACTATCCTTGGCAGTAAAGGTAGAGGCCAAAGGCTTAGGTTCTTCAGTCACACTGCTTAGATTTGCATCCTGCATCTGCTACTTAGGAGCTTTGTGTCTTTTGGAAAATTGTTTTCCTTCTTCATACCCCAGTTTTCTCATATCTAAAGTGAAGATAATAACGGTACCTTATAAGGCCATTTTGTGGAATAAAGAGGAGAATGCATCTAAAATGCTTACACTAGTGCTTTGCTCATGTAAGAGTAATTACTAGTATTATTATCCTATTTAGTCTCTGTTTTAAAAATTATGCAAAATATACTAACAGAGATATTTTCTTTCAGTTCTAAAAAGGAAACAATGTGCTATACTTGTTACATAATTTTTATCCTCATTAAGAGGGGCAATTGTGATATACTTGCTATATATTCTTTTCCACCACCAAGAAGAATAGCATCATAGCATTTGTTGTGAATTGTAAGTATATGCAGAAAGTGAGGGGCAGTAAACAGTTTCTTCAGTGAAACACTGTGAAGTATACTCATATGCTTCCGAAATATACTTGTTTATATACACCAAGGTGTTCTCGTCTATAGTGACTAATGTCCCACTTTTGGACTCCACATATGCCAGAATTTCCAGAATTTGTTTGTGTTCTCACAACCTCCTGTGGTATTTTCTTACTGGCTGTGTAATACTAGGTCATTGAACCTTTTTTTTTTTTAAAAATTTATTTTATTGATTTTGACAGAGAGAGAGAGAGACAGAGACAGAGAGAGACAGAGAGAAGGGGTAGGGTCCAGAGCAGTCTCCATAGTTGACAGCATTAGTTTTCCATATAGTTTCACTCCACAGGTGGGTGCGGGGCTGCACAGGGCAGGAACTGGGCCTGGAGCCTCCCACATAGGCCCCGGCAAGAACTGAACTGGAGGCACACCGTAGTTCAGCATATGGGTCCACATGGGCTGGGGCCGGGACTTGATCCTCAATCCCTGGGCTTCAAAGCAAGCGTTTAACTTGCTGAGCCATCCCAGCTTTCCCCACTGAAACTTTTTGAGCCTCACTCTGCTCATCCATAAATGGAAGATAATAATTTCTCACAGGCTTATTTACTCATTATGAAGCATTTATTGCCAGATATTGGGCTAGGATTTGTGGACATTAAAGATAGGTAAGGCACAGATTCTATAATCAGTTTACTTATGGTTATTTAAAAACAGTTGCCACCATTTTCATGGGGAAGCTGGGATGGCTCAGTGTGTTAAGTGCTCACTTTGTAACCCTGGGGACCTAGGATTGAATCTCAGTCTCAGCCCATATGCTGAACTGGGGTGTGCTTCCCATGAGGAAGGCACAGTTCAGTTCTCGCCCCCCAGTTCAGCCTCTGGCTCACAGGAATGTGCCTCCCATGAGGAAGGTCCCCAGCTCAGTTCCTACCCTGCATAGCCCCTGCCCACCAGTGTGGAACAAAACCATGTAGAAAACTGATGATGCACAACTATAGAGACTGCTCTGGGCCCTCCCTCTTCTCTCTGTCTCTGTCAAAAACAATAAAAAAAAAACCTTTAAAAACAGTTGCCACCATGTTCAAACAAAGAAAAAAAGGTCAGAAAAGGCAGAAAAACTGTGCCAGGGCAACATGGCCAAAAACTGCCAGATCTAAGGCTTGTATAGGTCTCTGCTTTAACCCAGTGTTCCCCCTCCCCCTATTATATAATACTGCTCTCATTTTGTCAAAATTCAATAAAGTACTATATATATTTTTTAGAATTTAGAATATTATAAATATTCTCTAAATGTAAAGAGGTTTACATACTAACTTTATTCTATGGTTATCTTGAAATTTATTGTTTAATCTTTTTAAGCTCTAGAATTTCCTCTTTCAACTTTTAGAGACAAAAGAAAAGTTGAGGTAAATTTTCCACAAGGAACAGGAATTTTGTAGGTAGACAAAGTGCAGTTTTACAAAAATCTTTATGTCAAGAATTAGATTGTGATGCTGCTTTCTTGTCACTAATATTTTTTTTTCTTAAGACAATGACTCTATCTTTATTAGTAAATAGATGAAGAAAACAAAACTGGATATTTTTAATGCTTTGCTTTTATCTTAAGACTCCATTTATAATTTACTTCATTTAACACGCCAATAGAACTAAGACTAGGCAAATGAGTTCAGAAGACTCATTTACCGTATTTTGGGAGTGTTCTTGGGAAATTTTAAATGGAAGTAGCTTGGGGAGGATGGCTGGCAGTGTCTTGAAGTCTGGGCTAGATTGACACAACGATTGCTGAGACGCAGTGTCCACATCCTGTTGGTTCAGTTGAATATGTTAGACACTCTGGAAATTGATAACACACTTCTAAGTCAAATTACACACTGATAGGTTGATACTAAATTTATCATGATCTAACCAGTGGATCCCTGGAAGCACTCTCAAACAGGCCTTCCTGTTGAAATTGCACACATAAATCAACTGAAGTAAAAACTCTTTTCATGACCCTGAAACGTTTCTTGAAGCCTGGAACACATTCATCTTTTAAGGTTTTTACTACTGACATAGAGACTTACCCACTCAATCCTAGAAGCCATTCAATCTCCTATCCTTGTCTTAGATTTACAGAAGATAGACTTTATTATTTTAAAGGATATTAAATTAGGGCGTTTTATGTCTTAATTTTAGCTGAGGCCCAAAAGGGTCAAGGAGAAAAGAAAATACAAACCTGTCCTACGTTATTTAAAGGTTTGGAATAGAGATTTACAAAAAAGGAACAAAAACACAGGTTTTGTGAGCAATGTTTCAGTACCTCTGTCACTGAGGTAGAAGAGAATTGGCTGGAAATAATTATTTTTGGAGAAAATTGGGGCACCCCTCATGTCAAATCTAGTGAGGGACATTGATAGAAACACTGGGAGAATTTTTATTTACCATTGGAGTTTGGGGGAATATGATGCACTTGCTTTGAATGCAGGCCTGGAAAAGTTGAGGTAGGGATTAATAGTCAACACCTCTGATAATAGCTAATATCCAAAATATACAAAGAACTCATAGAATTCAACAATGATAAAACGAACAATCCAATAAAAAAATGGGCAGAGGACCTGAACAAACACTTCTCCCAAGAAGACATACAAATAGCCAACAGGTATATGAAAAAATGCTCACCTTTTCTAGCTATTAGAAAAATGCAAATAAACTCACTTTCCATCACCGTATGTTTGATTCCCCATCCCTACTCCTCCCCACCCATCTCTCCCATCCACCTCTCTCCTTACCCTCAGGTAACCACTAAACTATTGACTGTGTCCATGAGTCATTGTTTCTTTGTTCCTTTCAGTTTTGTATTCCACCTATATGTGAGGTCATATATTTCTTGATTCTTTCATTCTGACTTATTTTGCTTAATAAGATGTTTTTGGGTGGTGAGCACATAAGGTGATGCATAGACAATGTAATGTAGAATTGTACACCTGGAAACAATGTAATTGATAACAATTAATGTTACCCCAATAAATTTAACAACAACAACAACAAAAATGCAAATCAAAACCACAATGAAAGGGACTGTCTTGCAATCCTGTGGTCCGAGGTTTGATTTCTGGACCTGGCCCATGCAAACTCATATATTGAACTGTGGAAAAGCTAGTAACTGCTGGGATGGCTTGGTGGCAAAGGTTTCCCCCCTCCAATGTGGGACCCCCCTGGTTCAGTACCCGCCCTGTGTGGCCCCACACCCACCTGTGTGGAATGAAACCATGTAACAGCTAATGATTTATACCTATAGAGTGTTCTGGGCCCTCCCCCTTAACCTCTCTCTCACCTTATCTCATACAATAAAATAAATTAAAAAACAAAACAAAACTACAATGAGATACCCAACTCACACTTGTTAGAATGGCTATTATCAAGATAAATACCTTGGAACTTGGCTGCTTTGAAACTTGTCAAATTTGGTACTTGACACATTCTGAAGTGAAAATTTTGTCCTGGTACTCATTATTTGCTTGGTACTCAATGCCCAAGCTAGAACTTGTCAGTGTTGATTGCCTCGTGACTTGCTACCTTTTCAGCCAAAACAAGGGGTCACACGTTAGTCACGGGGGTATTTCTTGCCCTGTGCACACCCCCTTGCAGTCTTATCTTATGTGGTCATTTGTGTATTTTTGATTTAAGAACACATTAAATTTATTTACATTATTCTTTATAGAAAAAATCCATTTGGTACTTGTCATTTTTGGTACTCATTGTACCTCCTGAACCAATTAACAATAAGCACTGAGGTACCACTGTAATAACAAGTGCTGGAGAGGCTGTGGAGAAAATGGAATCCTCATACACTGCTGGTGGGAATGTAAACTGCTACAACCACTATGGAAGGCAGTATGGCAATTCCTCAAAAAGCTAGGAATGGAATTGCCACATGACCCAGCAATTCCTCTTCTTGGGTATCTATCCCAAAATTCTAAAAACATATTTCCATAAAGATATATGTACTCCTATTTTCAATGAATCATTCTTTATGGTGACTGAGATATGGAAACTACCGAAGTGTCCTTTGATAGGTGATTAGATAAACAAGATGTGGTACGTATACATATGTAATGGAATGTTACTTAGCCATAATAAAAAATAGAATAATGCCATTTGTGACAACATGAATAGATCTTGAGATGACTATGCTAAGCAAAATAAATCAGACAGAAAAAGGTGAGAACTACATTATTTCACTCATATGTGGAATATAAAACTGAAAGCAACAAATGCACAAGACAAAAAACAAAGAAAAACTATAGAGACAGACAATAGTTTAATGGTTACCAAAGGGTAAAGGGGGAGACAGGGCCATAGAAGAAGGAAAATGGGTCAAATATATGGTGATGGAAGGAGAATTCACTTTGGGAGGTGAACACAATGCAATATATAGATGATGCATTATAGAATTGTACACTTGAAAGCTATGTAATTTTACTAACCAATATCCGCCCCAATAAATTTAATAGAAAAAAAAAGCTTGAGGGTGAGACTTCTGTTGGTTGGTACCTGTTCTTATGAGAGAATACTAGTATGTGGTCCTAAAACTGAATATAGTATTTAGTGCTAATACTACACCTACAATTTAGTGACATAATTAAGAGCATACATGGTAAAGCTATAACCACCAAGGTTTGCGTCTTGGCCTGCTTTCATTCGATGGGGCTCTCTCATCACTGAGTAAATCAATCTATGTTTCAGTTTCTTCATCTATAAAATGAGGATAAAAATACACTCTTCTTTTTGGGAAAGTTTCATAAGTTAATACATGTGACAGTGCCTGGATCATGCATAGTATGCACTCAGTAAAAGTTAATTATTGTATTTATTATTACATTAGTATCTAGTTGTGCTTTCTGTGATAGCAAGCAAAGGGGTATATTCCCTGTGAATCAGCAGGAATGAAGCCTGTTTATGTTTTTTTCCAGAAACTTTTTTCAAAAGTGTAAGATGCCTAAAGAGAGGTGAACAACTGGAAAATAGAGTAGTGGAGTGATCATAAACTCGAAAAGGCACAGACTGTGTCAGGAAATCTTTAGGAAAGAGATGTTAATGATTAAGATGTAGTTCCCAAAGATCTGATGAAAGTGCTCTATGAGACAAAAAGTCAGATTTAATTACTTGGCAAGCTCAGATCATCAATGCTAAATCAAGAGAGTACCAATAAAGTGAAACTTATTGTGCTGTGAACCTGTTCTTTGCCCCCTGCCCCCCTAGTTAGAAAGCTATGAGGAAGAAGTACCAGCTTTGGAGGTCATGATAGAAAAAGCAGTGCTCTTTTAATCTAACAGGTTGGTGCAGACATTATTTTGTGGGTTTGAATATAAAATGTTACAAGAAAACCATTAATTCAACTTAGCAAGTACCTACATTTTGTGTGCCAAGTTCTGTGCAAAAGGAGATGCTGTAACAAAAGCAATCAACTATATTTTTGTGATAAGTCTCATTGGTTCAATGACATGGGCACAATACATGTATTAGAACAGTGTCACCTATAGGCTGTAGATATACAGCGATCCCTCCTTTTTCGAGGTTAATGGGGACCAGAACCTTCTGCGAAAGCTGAAAAACCGCGAAGTAGGATTTGCCCCTAGGAATTTTTGTGTATGCGGGTACAAGAATGTTTTAAATATGTAAACAGTATTCATACTTTACTCATTTAAGACAAAAATTACAACAGTATACGTATTTACTTAAACGTGTCAGTGCTAATTAATAAGGTTAATTACA
>PVKE010046001.1:0-12413 GCA_004027555.1 Craseonycteris thonglongyai | reverse complement strand
TCAGTGCATAGTTATTTCTATTTTACTTTTTGACAGATAGAGAGAGAGACAGAGACAGAGACAGTTAGAGAACCGAACTGTGGGAACTCCCCAGTTCAGCACGTGGGTCCTGCCTGGGCCGGAGCCGGGATTCGATCCTCGGTCCTCGTGGCCTCAAAGCGAGCGCTCAACCCGCTGAGCCGTCCCGGCTTTCCCCATCAATTTCTTTCATGTTCTTTCATAATTGGAATTACTGAAAATATCTGGTTGCTGGACTTTGTTTCTTTGACTTCAATGCCATCTCTAGACAGGGCCATATGGGGATTCAGCTTATATTGGGGTACTGTTTCTTTAAAGTGGCTATCTAGGAAAGGAAGAGTTAATTACAGGAAACACATGCAAGTCTGAGAGACAAAAGGGTGATGATCTAGGTTAGACCTGCGAGTCCTGTTTTCCTCCTCCAATTCCTTGACTTACATAGTGAGATATGAACAGATGTTTATGTCTATAAAGAATTGAAAACCTTTCCCTCTTTAAAAAGAACTAACCTGCCTCCAAAAAGAAAAATGCCATTCCTACTATATCCTCTCACATTTTACTAGACCCAGCTGGAGAGGAACTTAAAATTGAGAAGCCACTTTGTAAATGAAATAGTCACCTTTCAGCTCACTGTTGGCCTTTTCTCCTTCCTGACCTCTTTCTGTCCTTGATTTCTAACTAGGCTGACCAGACATACCATTTAAGGGGAAGCTGGGATGGCTCAGAGGCTTAAGCTCTCGCTTTGCAACCCCAGAGTCTGAGAATCAAGTGCTGGCCCTGGCCTGTGTGGACCCATATGCTGAACTGGGGTGTGCTTCCCATGTTGGAGGCCCCCAGTTCGGTTCTTGCTGGAACAGGCTTCCTATGTGGGAGATCCTCAGTTTGGCCCCTAGCTCGCCGGGGCGTGCCTCCCATGCAGAAGGTCCCCAGCTGGTTCCCGCCCTGCACAGCCCTTACCCACCTGTGTGGAACGAAACCATGTCAAAAACAGATGTCGTACAACTATGCAGAGTGCACCGGGCTGTCTCTTTGTCTCTCTTTCTTTCTGTCAAAAATAAAATAAATATGTATGGTCAGCCTACTGACATATATGGTCAGCCTACTGAAACCTTGAATTTAGCCCAGTGAGAGCCCATAAGTCTTGTTTGAAACAGGACCGTACCAGTGTTTTCCGACTCATTTAAAATGGGCCATCTGGTCAGCCTGTGTCTAGGTCTCTGTCTGATTCAGGGGGTTGTACATCCTAGAGTATCATCTGCTCACTCCTACCCAGGCCCAGTAGGTAGTGTCATCTTTGCCTTTGGCTTCATACTGAGGACTTTGCAATCCTTAACTCTGTCCCTGACCTCCCTCCAGAAGTCCAGACCTGTGTATATCCATAGATCTTTTGAACAACTTCATGTGGTGACTCACAAACTTACCACATTTAAAAGCCCACTTTTCCTCTTCCTCTTCAGCCTGTACTTTCCAATCACTGAGATCAGAAACTTGAGTCATCACTGACCTTTTGTCTTTTCAACTGCTACTTTTTAAAGATTTATTTTATTGTTTGAGAGAAGGTGAGAGAGAGAAAGAGAGAGAAAGAGAAAAGGGGGAGGGCCCAGAGCAGCCCCCATAGTTGTACGCCATTAGTTGTGATGGTTTCATTTCACACAGGTGGATGTGGGGCTGCATAGGGTGGGAACCAAACGGGGGGCCTCCTGCATGGGAGGCGAGAACCTTCACCACTATCCTGGTGGTTATCAGCTGTGTCACAATTCAGCATATGGGTTTGCATGGGCCGGGGCCGGGATTCAATCCCCGGACCTCTTGTTTGCAAGGCAAGTGCTCAGCCTGTGAGCTAGCCTGGCATCTCCTCAACTGCTACTTTTTAATCCGTCATGAATTCCTTTTTGTTCAGTCTCATGAACATCTCTCAACTCAGTCCTTGCCTTTCTATCTCTCCCTGTGGATACTTTAGTTTCCCACCAATAAAAAAAATCTGGATGTTTTAAGTAACTGCCTAATTGGCTTTCCCACCTTTATTCTTGCCCACTGTCAACAGAGGGACTTTTCAAAAATGCAAGTTAAATAATTTCAAATTTCTTTAGTGGTGGAAATTTCTACATTTGTTGCCCATGCCTTCAGAATTATGTTCAAATCCTTTATTTTGATATTCAAGACCCTTCAGGGTCTTGTTCTATCCACCTACATTTCTAGCTCCATTCCAGCCATGTGAAATAAGGTACAGTTCCCCAAATGTACATTCTTTTGGACATACTTTTCCTTTATTTGGGATGCCTTCTTCTCCTTTATTTCATCTTTGCTTTTCCATAGTAATTGCACATCTTTCTCTAGAAGCAAGCATTTCTGTAGATCATTGTTGAACAACTGCTTTGTGGCCTCTAAAGACAGTTTTGTTCAACTGTTTTTCTCGCTCTGGGACTGTCATGGTGCCTGGTAGATAATCTGTAAATGTTCGTTAAAATTGCAAGATTAGCCATGGAGACAGGACCAGATCCGGAGGAGGTCAGAATTCTCTCTGGAGGTGTATTTCTTCTTCCCTTCTATTTCCAAGTGCCAATGGTCCCCCTCCACTCTCTCTGGAGAATAGTTGAAGGCAGTCTTGCCCAAAGGAAAGAGCACTGAAAAGGGAGTCAGAAAATAATTATCTATTTCACATTCTGATCATCACCGCTAGTATTACCTTGAGCTAAAGCCACCACCTCCCCCTTCTCACAGGGTTGGTTTACTAACTTAGATAACTCAAATAAATGCTGTTGTTTATGTATAAATTTATCTGTCAGTGTTAAGTTTCTTTGATACATTGGGGAAAAGTATTTCTAGTTCTTTCAGCCTCAAATAAGGGAATTGAGAGATTTGGGAATATGTGTTATGGTTTAATTTTTTTGTTTTCTGCTTTGTGCTCTAACAATCATGGGCTTCCCAGTTCTATGACCAATAACCCAGTGGATAATAAAAATTGCCTTTGTCTCGGGAACGTGCAATGTTTGTCGCAGCTGGTTTGCCTCTCTGTAATATGCTTCCCACTGGCCGTGCTAAAAGGGATGTGGGCTCATTCCCTGGACTTAGAGGCAAATGGCGCAGGAAGACGTGAGTAGTGTATAAGGAGCCAGGAGAACCTTGGCTAAAAGAGCAAGAACACTGCAAATGAGGCCGGGGGTGTGGTTCACTGTGAACCGCTTTGAAACTTGTTGATTTCAACACCTGACAATTAGCTTGTCAGGCTGCTGGGGCTCCAGGAAAGAATTTGACAGTTTAATGACACCTGGCGAATTCAGACCCACTCAGCCTTGCAGGGAACACCCAAATGCGGCTTGACAGCTGGGTCCTTGAGCAGGAAGGAACGCTGCTGGAGTTTCTAATCCTCTGGGAAAGCTCAGAATTGAAGGAGGAGGCTTCTGAATGCTCAGTTGGCAGTGGCTCTTTGCAGCCTAATTGAAAAGCTCCATGGCAAGTGGTTTTAGACAAAAATGGCTGGTGGTTAGGATGCCATCAAGTGCTTGGCATGGCTTTGTGCCCGCCATTCAGGGGAGAGCTGGGGTCAGAAGCCAGACTGGGGTGGGAATTCTATTTTTGTCACTTTTCTTGTTGTGTGACCTTGGGCAAGTTATTTCATATCCTTGTTTTTTTTAATTCCCCATATGTTAAATAAGGACAAATGGTACCTACTTTACTTAGTTTCTATGGGAATGAAATGAGATTAAGTACACATTAAGTGTCCAGCATATTATAGGTGCTCAATGGGTCAGGTCAAAATAAAATTGGATGAAAATGGGTTGATGATTGATTATCTATAGTTGGGGGAATAGGCCTAAGTAGTGAGTAAGAGTTGGGTGGAGTAAGGTTCTATAATTATTCCAGGTCCCAGGTGTTTTTCATTTTAATAGCCATAGAGTAATAACCAACAAAACCCATTTTGCCATGCCTGCTACCCATCCTGATTTGTCAGTTTTATAATGTATTAGAAGGCCCATGGACTTTGCAGCCAGACCTTTATTTGACTCTCAAGTAGGCCATTACAAACTGTGTGTCCTTAAGTTGTTCAGCCTTTCTGAGCCTCCTTTTGTTCAGACAAAGACAATAACACCTAGTATGCAGTGTATTGGGGAGGGTAAAATGAGAAAATGAACGAGAGCGTATCTAGCATGGCCTTTGGCTTCATCAGTTTTGGGTTAATGTCACTTTCTTTCCCCTGTCTTTGCTCATGATCAGGAGCTTAGGACTTTCCCAAGCATCTAGTGCAAGCTTGTCCAACCCGCAGCCCTTGGACTGCATGTGACCCATGACAGTTTTGAATACAGCCCAACACAGATTCATAAACCTTCTTAAAACATGATGAGATTTTTTTTGTAATTTTTTTTTTCTTTTTATTTGCTCATCAGCTATCATTAGTGTGAGTATATTTTATGTGTGGTCCAAGATGATGCTTTTTCTAATGTGGCCTAGGGAAGCCAAAACGTTGCACACCTCTGATCTAGTGCATGGCTCAGTTTTGGACCATTCAAGTATCCAAGATAGAAAGCAGCAGAACTAATGGTTGTCATATGTCTTATCAAGAGTCATGAGACTAATATCTTGTAGGCCCCTTGAGGTCAGTAATAGTTTTGGAGACCTTATGAAATAACCAATTTCTGTTCATTACACAGTGCCAGAAAGATTTCAGCAGAATAAGAGAAGGACTATGTATGAGCTTCTGCTGGTCTGGGCAGCATTTCCCACTCAGAGCCTCCATGTCCATTTTTATGTAAAATGCTAACAGGGGACAATTACCCTGCTCATCACATAGTGGATAGTCAGTGGAGCCAGAAATGGCTTATCTTCAGTCTTAAGCTGATACCCCAAAATTAATTTATTGTAATTCTACAAACACTGTAGGTCAGGAGATCTGGTTTTCTAACACAGTCAAAGATTTCTTTTGGTAACATATGACTATTTATTCTAATACCTGTCAGTCTAAGAATCTCTAACCACCCCCACACTGAGTGCTGAATCAAGATACTCATACACATTCAGTTGATAAATGGAAACAGGAAGCAGAAGCTGATTTCCTGGCTCTCCAAAATCTGCCCCACCACTGTCTTCCAACCCACACATCTTCACTCCTCCCAGGCTCTTCTCCTGATGTTCTCTACTCCTGTTATTTCCACAAATGGAAGGTAGCATTCTCCCCTCTCTGTGCTGCAATCATGTTCTTCCTGCAGCACTCAAGTTCTATCTCCTCCTTGGAGGCTCTTGAAAGTGATTATTACTTGAGTTTCGCGAGAGACATTGCTTCCTTTTCTGGCAAGGCTAGGATTAGAACAACAATTCTCAATAATTCTCTAAGCAGGGAATCTAATGAGGTGGTTAATAGTTATTACAAAGGATCTGTGAATCCATGTGGGCAATTGTCTGTAGACTAAGTAGGATGTCTGACACATACTTGAAAGGCTATTTTACAAATGTACGTAGATGTCTTTGTGGTGAATAATTATGTTAAAGATGTTGGTGAATTCATAGTAGCTTTTGTCATCAGGTATTTTCTCAGTTGACTGTGTGTAGTTATAAACTGTTCAGGTAACCTGATATGAATCTGCTGATTCAAAACCAAGTCATTTCCTGGTTCATCTTCATAATGGTTTATTTGACCCTAGTGGGTCAAAAGTCAAAAGTCAATATGGCATGATGCAGATCTGTTGATTTTGTCTAATCTTCTCTTCTGTATTTACACATGCACAAACCCAAAACTCTCATTCATGGGTGTTTGGCAATTTACTTCTCTGCTCTTGCCCATGGTTCAGGGTGGAGGGCATGTGGTCAGGTATTGATACCAGTGTGTTCCATCTACTCCAAGAACATAAGAAAGTGAATCTATGGCTCAATGTGAGCCCCAGTATTTAATGGAATTCTGGGGAAAACAGCTCTCTTACTGATGGAGTTCTAGCCTTTCTAGATATAAGCTGGAGGTCGTGCCAGCCATATTTGTTTTTTGTTTGTTTGTTTTGTTTGTTTGTTTTTTGTTTTTTGTTTTTTCAAAGAGAGAATCTATCTACAACTAAGGCAATTCATAAACAACTAGAATGGGAGATTGAGACAGATATACTCATGTGTCAGATGTTGATGCTTAAGCCCTTTGACATACCCATGTTGAAAGCTTGAACTACCCTTGAACTTCTCAGTAATTTGAATAAAACTTCCATTTTGCTGTAAGCCAGTATGACCTGGGGATTTCTGATACTTATATCTTGACTGATAAGAGTCTGATCACTCATCTGTAAAATGAGAGGATTAGACAAGTGACTTCTAAGGGCATTGTCAACTTGAAGATGCCTAAGATTCTAAAGCTGATATTCAAAGTTTATTACCAGGGGCAGAAACCCCCAATTATTGAAAGAAAGCTGACTATAAAGTACTAGTAAGGTAATTAATTGATCTGTTTGGAACTCTACAGTGAAGCCTGTCATGGAATCTCAGAACACTCTTTGATAGAAAACGTCTTTGAAGAACTGATTCGTTTTGCCTGGGGATTTACTTTGAAATAGAGATGGAGTGAGAATCAGCTCATTTTTTTCTATTTTTTCCCAAATACCCTTTCACTAGCTCATCTGCATCATCATTTTTAAACATTCACTCACTCACTCACTCATTTATTCCTGGGTGTAAGGTCAAGCGTCGATGCCATAGTCTTCTTCAGGTATGTGTGGAAGTGTGTATCTGTGGATCAGCACATATCCTGGAAGAAGATGTCTGAACTTTGTTTTTAAAGATTGCTTTTTTGTTGTTGTTATACTCACCTCTGAAGCCTGTCTGATTAAAAGAAATAAAAATGTACACCATCATGTCCCAAGAGCTATGCTTTATTTCCCCCCTTGTGGCAAAACAGATTCTGGGTGGCATAGTGGAAATTTCCAAACTGTACTCCAGACAGAGTGCTGAGAAATACGTATGGGAACACACTTTTGGAGGGAACACTGTGCTTTCTTGCTCATATGTGAGCCCTCCTGCCTCACATCTAATTGACAAAATCCTCATGTGAGCAGATTTGAAATATAATAACTAAAAGGTCAGAAAAGAACCTTTGTACTGTGCACTGTGAGCCCTTGATGATCTGCCAGAGAACAAAGCTTTCACTGAGAGACTCCTGATTATGCTGATTCTCCAGAAGAACAAGCAACAGCTCAGTGACTCTGAGCAAAGGGACATAGCAAAGCATCTCCAAGTCTGACATATGCTCTATGTCTATGAGGATCATGAGGAAAATAGTTACAATTTATTGATTAGCTACATGCCAAGCACTTTCCATTCATGTCCTCATTCAAGTAATTTCTCACGTTTACCTTCCAAGGTGTTGAATGTGATGACCTTGATGACCTCATGCCATTGAAAAGGAAACAGGCTCACAGAGGAAGGTCTGAGGTGCATTCCAAAGTCTGTCTTTTCACCCACCAGGCTCACCTGCCTCCAAGTGAACCACTGATCCTGTTTAATTAGCAGACAAAGCCTTTCCCATTTTTATAACTTCCAGTTTCTCTTGCCTTCATTCTCTCTGCTTTTCCTGCTCACGGGCCATTAAGGTGAAATGGCCCCACTGAGTGTTTACAGTGATATTTAGGATGTATCACTAATGTGATTATTTGCTGAAAGCCAGTGACAGTCCCTGTGTGACACTGGGGGCTTACAGAGCTTTTGTTTTTATCAGTGTCTCCTTGCTGGAGATATCTCCAGTGGTTTTAGAATATGGAACTGAATTCTGTTAACAGGCGATCTTATGGATGGATGACAATAAGTTCTTTAGTGAAAGATTTAGTGTTACTAATTAGAGTTATTTTTCCTTTTTGATGGTACAGGACAGATGACAAAATCTACCACATAAATGATTGTTATAAAATCTTATGATTGCTCCAATAAGCAGTGAATAAGATAGGATACACTGCCCAGATGCACTCAGAAAGGCAGCAAGCAAGAGAACCTCACAGTTCGCAGTTACCGAAGGCTTACTAAGTGTCAGGTCCTGCATCACAGATTTTACATAGTGCCTCATCTGGTCTGTGCAGTAGCCTCTCCCTTTGACTCTATTCCATTGACCTGGAAACTTCTCGAACTCTCCCTGATTTAGGAGGGGTTATTTTCCAGAATCCTCTTCTGTCTGGCCTGCAACTACATCCATGCTGGTGGTAGACCATGAATCCTCCCACTACCCAGTTTCATACATTTATCTATTGCAACCTCTATACTAGACAACATTCAGGTGATTGTCCACATGAAAAATTAGGGAGAAGGGAGAGTTGGGCTAGTTTTCTGAACCAGGACATCAGTGCCTGGGAGATCCATCAGAGTTGCCATGCTATAACTTGAAGTTATTTGCAGCTGCAGTAGTATGTCCCTAGGTGAGGGCTGTTTAACCACGTTCCCTGGCCTGGCTAACTCTTACCTATTCTTCAATGCTCAGCTCTGGTGTCTACCCCTCCCTGCCTTGAGTCTTGTGTGATGCCATGTTAGGCATCCTTTTTTATGTGCACCTCCTACAATGTGTTTCTACCACCTTATCCTTGGATGAGCAATGTGTTCTTTTACTACATGTTATCAGGTATATAGCCCGATCCCAAGCATTCCTGCTCCTTTTTCTTTACTCCCTGCTATGCCTACTTCACCCAAGAATACTTCAAGCATTTAGTAAATATTTGCTTGTGAGATACACACCTAAATGTATAGTGAAGGGGAAAAGTACAGAATTCTTGACTGACATTCACAATTGCTCTAAGTTAATTTCCACTCTTTGAGTGCTGCTTCTGTGAGAGGGTCAGCAGCCAGCTAGGCTGCCTGGTGAAGTTGTTTATGTCCTTTCTATCTGAGTGATTAGCCCTTGGCAGTAGCTCTTTGAGAGTGGGGGAGCTGAGCACTGCAGTTTTCCTCCATTAAAAATTGCTGCAGCTTGAGTTTCCCATGGTTTTAGATGTCTCCACAGCATCTCTTTCCTACTTTGGCAGAGTCCCCTGAACTAGACCCTGGGATGGGATCCTGATTCTCATGTTAAGGCAGAGTATGAAATAGAACAGGTTAAGAAAGAGACTGGAAGGGCTTCTAAATAGATTGTCTTTTGAGCTGAGCCCTTTAGAGGCATTTCATCTCATGTCGCGCTACCCACAGGAATAATGGTGAAAGATTTTGAAATGGGCCAAAGATCCCTTGCATTCCTTTTGATAGAACCTAGGTCTTCTCTCAGGATCCTCCCAGTGTTATCTGATTGTATAGGGTCCTACACCTTTCATCATCTTTGATTATTTTGTTATTCTGTAAAAGTAAAAGGTAACCTATGGAAACCTAATGGTGATGCAAATGATTCCTGATGGTACAAATGCAAAGAGATTTTGTCCAGTGAAGACCCATTTGATTTTATTCTCGTGAAAGACGTCTGTTGCATCTGTTAAAAAAAATTAACTTGGACATTCCTGAATTCCTATATGTTTGTTCTTTAGCTTCTCCTTTGAATCAGTTATAACATCTTACTGGTTTTCTCATTATTAACTAGACTAGAAATAAATTTAGATATGTTCTTTCACATTTATATTTGTACATGAGTCGTGATTTTACATTTTAAAAAAAAATAATTACCCTTTAAATCCTATCAGTTGGTGTAGTACAAAAGCAGTAATTCAGAGTCTCAATTGACAGATTTAAGTCCCTACTTTGCCATTTGCTTATTCAGTTCCTTAATTTGTAAAATTATTTGACTGTACTGTTTGTAACGCTGTGATTGAGAATTAGAAGGACTCATAAAACCTCTGGGGCTAGAAGAAAATAACCTGATACATGTGTTGTAGTTTGGCATTCACCCCCTCGCTGTTGTGGGATCCTGATCTGAAGTTTTGGTGTTCTCTAGAAGAGACACAGACAAATCTGGTGAGTAGGAATAACAAGGATTCTCTTCTTGACCAAACTCTAGTCAGGCTCCTCTGAGCTCTTTTTCAACTAGTTCCTTTTCTTGGGCATATCATCAAGATTCCAGCCATGCCAATAATCCTGCTAAGTCCCCTTAGCCAGAATCCCCCATCCTCAGTATCGGATGCCCTGATATTTGAGCACAGTTCTCACCCCCTACCAGCCTTCAGGTGGTGTCTGATCACCCTGGCCTGCCTCCAGTAACACTCCTGTTGTGTTGGTTTAGCCAGAATCCTCCCTTACCCCAGTTGTTTTCACTCAGCAATTTTTTATCCTCTGACCCTCTCCCACGGAACCCAACTCCTTGGCTATGAATGTGCACTTTTCTTTGTTGCTATTCAGAAAGTTAAGGCCAATATTGCCCCTACTAAAAAACCCCATTTCAGTAGTCCCTATATTGTGATAGTCTTGAATAATGTCTGTCTTTTTGTTTAAAATGTGTCATGAATAATTCTTTTTCTTTAATAGGAATGTGGAACGTTTTATTTTCCCCAGGCTATTCCCATAATTTTCCCAAAGACTCCATGGAAAAGAGCAATGTAGCTTCAAGTTCACACTAAAGGAAAATATGTTGACTCAGTTTAGAGAGACCACAAAAACCTATTTTCTGCAATGTGGACTCAAAGAATAGGATTTGATATTTGTCTTTCTTGAGTGCCATATATTCTTTCTGTCCTCTGGAATGAAGAGCAACTGAAAATTTTTTGACCATTCAAATGTTCTTTAGAGTGAAGATCAACAACTCCATTTTGAGGATCCCACTTGTATATTTCATTCCATTCTGTGTTTGGGCCAATACTAAGTAGAAAATAAGTATACAGTGAAATACAAAACAGATAAGGATGATTCCTTCTTAGTATTGAGTCTGAAGGGGAATCTAGGACTCCATTAAGGCCTTAAGTGGTAAACATAAGCAGGAAGACTTTTGAAAAGTAGCAGGCAGACTGTGTCAGCTATGCTCATCAAGGAAACCAAAGGGAAGTTTATATACTGATTTTTGGCTAATAGGGTTTATGAGAAATAGGGAAAATTCTAAGTTTTCTTTGCCTACAGTGTTTACTATTTTCTGTTTTTATATTTAACCTTTATACCCTTCATATGTTTATTTCCTAACTTTATTTACACTGAGATTTACTCATTCAACAGATAAATACTAAGGACCTTTTGTTGCACCAAAATCTGTGCTAGGTACTGGAGATAAAATGGTGATTTATACAGTCCTTGCCCTAGATAATTAGCTCAAAGTCTAAAGTACTTAGTTGCTGTACTTCCCAAGAGAATTATGTGGTTCTTTTATGCTTACCCCCAAAAGAATGCATTGAATTTGAGGCATCAGTTATAGTCCAGGAATGGAGATATTTAGCATGTGTGGTGGTGGGTTTTGTTCTATGAGTCTCGAAAGTGCCTGCAAACAGGAAGCTATCTGTTCTACCTCTCCAGTAGGCCAGTCTTACAGTAGGGGGAACAAGAAGCCTATGGCCAGAAAAAAAATAAAAAAGGGAGAAGAGAATGTTGGAGAGTCTTAGCCCTTGTTTCATGACTTAGAGTGTGACTTTTGCCAAACTACTTAATTTCTCCAAGAGTCAGCAGTTTCATCTGTAAAAGGAGAATACAAATGTCTGTGTCATAATATCATTGTCAGAAGTGAACACAATAATCTATGCTATTGTAAACATCTACAGAGTAAACAATGCAGGCAAGTTCTGTGCACTGCTCAGCATTTAACAGGAGCTCCTCAAACCATTACTGTCTGTCCCCATAGTAGACAGAATCCAACCCACAGCTGTGGCTTTGTGGCCCATTTGGTTGGTTCAGTATGTTTACCTATTACTCTAAGACACTCTCGGAAGACAATGAAAATCACTATAACATTGTCTCAAATCAGTGTTTGAGCCTTAATGAGATTTTGCTCATTTTGAGTTGAGATAATATTCTTACTGCAAACTGTTTGTGCCTGGCTATGTCCTCTCCACCTACTGGGAGGTCAACCCTATGGTTTCCTGAACTTCCCAGTCTAAAGGTTTTCTCTGGGTGTGGGGCATAGCCTGCCCATAGGGCAAGCTGGATGCCCCCAGGGAGGTCATACTACAGAAGGGACCCTCAACCAATGAAGAGAGATGGAAGTTTGTGGCTACATCCCTCAGCTTCTTTCCTAATCCATGAGGCAGCTCCAAGTCATCTCCATGCCATCTCTTGAGCAATGTCCAGTGGAACTGAGGACAAGTTGCCCACAACAGCAACCTCTTCCTAATGTAGCATTTCTCTTGGAGTTTCTTTCTTCACTCACAGAGAGCTTTCTGAGATTATCTTGTAGTTATAACCATAACCTTGTCTCAGAGTCTGATCCAGGGGAATCCAAACTGAAAACCTCCCTAAGGTAGACCAAATAGGGACAGTCAGTAGTATAATGCTGAGCCACGGTCTTAGAGGGTAGGGCTTTACATAGATGTTGAATACTCTCATCTGAATATCAA
>PVKE010046000.1:0-12412 GCA_004027555.1 Craseonycteris thonglongyai | reverse complement strand
CCTGTGGAGTGAAACTATATGGAAAACTAATGTCAACTATGGAGACTGCTCTGGGCCCTCCCCCTTCTCTCTGTCTCTCTCTGTCTCTGTTTCTCTCTGTCAAAAATCAATAAAATAAATCTTAAAAAAAAAAATGACAGATGGCTATGGGGACAAAAGAGAGTCCTGCTGGATCAGGTGGCTGCTTGTGCTTTTCTGTGACTACAAAATAAGATCCATCTGCTCCATGATCTTGGCCTGGAGGCTCATGATCAGGCAGTTCTAGAAAGGCGTGAGAAACCAGAGGTCTGTCACACGACAAGTTCATAAGACTCACAGGGCAAGTACTTGAAGATAATACCACTGTTGGTGCCTATGGTTGTAAAAATGCTTTAAAAGGCACCTGTGTATGAATATTCATCTGTGTAGGTAGGCCTTTTATACTTCTTTTTCTCATTGTCTGTGCATATATCTCTTTCTTCCTATAGTTATCCCACTTCATTTATTTTTTTAAATTACTTTGCGTTTTTATTCCCATTTCTTCTGATATTTATCCCTTAAACTGGTCATAATTAAAAAACAAAACAGTGAAAAACAACAATTTAAGGTTCATTGTTCTCACCTGCTATGATTTTTAAATTGGATGGACGGAATATTTTATGAAAGGTGAAACCTTCAAGCAACAAAGCTTATTTTTCACTAATATACTAGCATTTTTACAACAGAATGCTTTGAAACTATTTGCAGAGGATTCTCTTTTAGATCCTCAAAAAGAGCAAAATCTTCATTTAAGGGAAGGCTTTTAGGAATGGCCAAAAATTATTGAGATTTATGTCTGAAGCCTTGGTATCCTCTACACAGACTTAACTCCTGCTTCCCTGCCTTGGGCAAGCTCCCTAGGCTTCTCTCTCCAACATCCTCCCATGCGTGCCTGCTCAGTTATGGCGTCTGGGGAGGTATCGCCCTTAGACCTAGGTAAGAGGGGCACTTATCCTGGGCCTCCTTCAGCCCTGCCCTTCCCTTCTCCATGGAGTAAGGAATTCCTGGGGCCAAGTGGCCATGCCCCAGGAGCCTGTGCCTCCCCTCCCACTAGTCCATCCTGGGGGCACCATGAGCTCCCAAATTCCCTGCCCAAGGGTCTCCAAGTCCAATTTCAGGGCCTGCATGACCTCTTTCTCAGATTGCATCACTTCTGTGCTTACCCTGGGCTGACCAGAGGTCAAGGGCAGCTGTCTGGGTGTGTACAAAGTGTGCATGGGAGGCTGGGTGTCAAGGTGCATTCATCTAGGTCCCCTCATGGTGTGAGACAGAGCTGGAAATGGCAGGAAAACAAGGTAGGGGAACCTACAAGTTGAGGGTTAGGGGCTCTCCCCTGATACTATCTTTGGACTTGGAACTCTGAGGACTGTGAAAATTCTAAATCGGAGCCTGGCATTTCATCTTGTTGTAAAGGTATATTTGTTAAGGTAGGAGGATAGAATATATTTTATGTCACGTTTTGTTAGCTTGATTTATAATTTTAAAATACTGAGGTATATGGGATAGCCTCCATTTGTATTCTCCCATATATGTGTTAAGGTGGCCTGAGCTAAGGCCTAGTATCTGTTTGTCAGCCCAACTTGTTGGGATACCCCAACATCACCCCAAATCCTGACTTGTAGCTCCCCTATGGTGTCACATCACATGGTCAGCCCCACCCAACCACTCAATATAGCCCTAGTTTCTGAGAGCCCTGGGAAGGAAAGTTCAACAACTGGGAACCAAACCTGGTGACTCAGGATGGGGCTTAAGCTAGATCATCACTTTTGTATGTTTCATGATGCAGGAGGCTGTTAAAGGGGACAGCAGCTGGTTCTTCAGGCAGCTCCACAAGAGGTCTGGGGTTCAGGCAGCATGATGGTTGGAGGGAGGGGGAAGGCAGCTGGGCTTTGTCAGAACTTGAAGTTGAGAGACCTGGTGGGCCAGATCCAGACAGAACAAAGTGCAGATCCAGGGCAAGGCCAGAAGTGAGGCTTGCAAAGCCCATCCCGGAGTAAGTTACAGGGGGATCAGTTGAGCACAGGTCCGCAAAGGGCAGTGTGGTTCGTGCTGGGATCTGAGTTGTTGTGTCACCCTGAAATTCATGTTGAAATCCTAACCCCTCTAGGTGACAGTGTTGGGAAGTGGTGTCTTTGGGAGTTGATCAGATCACAAGGGTGAAGCCCTCATGACTGGGATTAGTGCCCTCATAACAGAGACCCTCGAGAGCTTGACTGCCCCTCCCACCCTCCCAGGACCCCATGAGAAGGCACTGGCTGCGAACCAGGAGAAGGGCCCTCACCAGAACCTGACCATGCAGGCACCTTAACTTGGATTTCCAGACTCCAGACTGTGAGAAAGAAAATGCTGTTGCTTATAAGCCACCCAGTTTGGTATTTTGTTATAGTGATCAAAAGGGACTAAGCTCCCCTCTCAAAATGTTTGTCACTTGGTAGGAAGTGTTTGGAGGGCACTGTGAGGGGTGGGAAGGAGCCCTCCGTCTGGAGTGGGAGCTGAGACCCATGAGGGGTGTTGGGGGGTGGGGGTTGCAGCTAACAGCAGATCTCATGCAGCAACTTCCAGGGCAGGAGGCTCAGCGAGGGCAGCGCTTTTTTCTGTCTGGCGCCCTGCTCTACTCTGGGATCTCTGCAGGTTCTGGGATGAGAAGTCTGATGGCAACATGAGTGACAGGACTGGAGCATATGCAGTGAGTCACTGAAGCAGAGGACAACTTCAGTTGGCAGGGGTGATGCTCATGCCCCTTTCTCTCTAAAAGCTTCCTTGACTGACCTAGCCCTTGTCAGAACTCTCACAGATGACAAGTCTATGAGGCAGGCATGGTTTTCCTCCAATAGTGGTGAATAAGGCCTTACACTCCAGTGGGGAAGACAGCCAAGAAACAAATACATACATAACACATTTCAGGTAGGAATACCATGCTATAAATAACACAACGCAGGGCATGAGGATAGAGGGTGATTACAAGAAGGGGCTGTTTTCGATGGTGCAGGTGGGGAAGGGATCATAAAAGGCCTCTCTGAGGAGGTGACATTTAAGCATTGGCCTCAAGGAAGCAAAGAAGCCATATGGGTAGAAGCTGAGGAGAGGAACACTGCTGGGACAAGGCCCTGAGGGCACACCAGAGTAAAATAAGTGATGGAAGGGTGAGAGCCATGAGGATGTGGAGGGGCCTCGTTGGCTGTCATGAGGACTTTGGATTTTATTTCTAGTGATGGGATGTTGTTGGAGGGTTTGAAAAGGGGCAGTGGCATAAGACGGCATGCACAGGAAAGGGGAAATCAGGACTGCTGCATAGATAATGAACTGAGGGAGGCCATATTGGAAGCCTGTAGACTCTTGCAAAACTCCACGCCAGAGACGCCAGCAGTGTGAACTTGGTGAGATGTCCACATCCAGAATTCAGGGACGTCATGCACTGAGTTGGAAGGGGGAGGTAATGTATATATTTTGTTCATTGACTGCTAACTAAATTTTAGTATTTCCTTCACTGCTAAATATAGGTAACAAATCGCACTAGTCTGAGCTGTGCCTGTAACTTTGTCACCACCAGAAATCACAGATGTCTTTATGTCATATACATTCCTGCAGGTGTCTAGAAACATTGTTCATATTCATCACTGCTCTGGTATTATAATAGTTATTTGACTGGCTACTTCATATTTTCACATAATGTGTTATTAATGAAGCACATATATTAAGATATTACAAGTTTGTTATTTAACATATTTTGATAACTATATTTCAATATGATTGATTCCTTTTGTAATCCTCAGTATTTTAATTTATGTATTTAAAAACATTATTCTGATGCAGGGATCCATAGGTTCCTGGGAAAAAATACCTTGGTAGAAAGTGTATGTGGTGAGACTTGGTCAGGGTCTGGGTGTATTTTGCAGGTAGAGCTCACAGAACCAGCTGATGGATTAAGGGTGGAGTGGGAAGGAAGAGGAGTCAGGACTCCAGGGTCTTTGGCCTGAGCAGGTGGATAAAAACTGACACTGTTACAGAAAAGAAGCATATGGGGGGAAAAGTAAGTTTCATGGTACAGGAAATAGAAAGTTCTATTTGAGGCATATTGATTATTGGATGTCCAAGACTAGAGGTCCAGTAGACAAGCATATATATGAATCCAGAGCTCAGGAGTGAGACTGGGGTTGGAGATTTGAATTTGGGAAGCATTAGTCTATTGATTGTATTTAAAGCCATTGGATAGAGAGGGGGTATCATATATATGGTGATGGAAAGAGAGCTGAATCTGGGTGGTGAGCACATAATGCAATACATAGGCAATGTAATGTAAAATTGTACACCTGGAAACAATGTAATTGTTACCAATGTCACTTCAATAAATTTAACAATGAAAAAAAATCATTGGACTGGATATGGTAAATATCACTGCACCCATCTTCTAAATGAGGAAACCGAGGCTAAGAGCAATCAAGCATGGTACCTACTACGGGGGCAGAGCCTGTTCTTTAGGCCTGGACTTCCTTTACTAGGCAGAGCCTGCTCTATGTCAGCAGGCTGAAAATAACTTAGGGCAGTGAATCAAACCCCTCACATAAGGACCACTGCAAAGAGGACTTATTAGATAGAAGCAGGCCCTGTACTGAGTCTGGTATTGGAAGGATGAAATACATGAAGTTTCCTTCCATCCTGACAAGTGGAACACCCTCCTAATTCAGACCTCTGGGTGCCTGTGGAGCCCATGGTCACTTCACGTTGCTCTGGACTGCTCCAGCCACAACGTATTTCAGGCAGAGATTACTTTAGAAAGGTGGTAATTTAACTGCACAGCCCGAAATGTTCTCATGCATGATTGCTCACATTGATGCTAAACCTCAGACACTATTTACCAGAAACACAAGGGTGGTTAGTAATTTTGTTTTCAGACACGAATGCGCATGGAGCAGTCGTGACCCACAAGCCTGACTGGGCCTTGGTTTCCTTATCTGTTAACCAAACAGACTTAACAAAATGTAGTGAATATGCCCAAGGCTCTAAAATGAGGTTTCACTTTTCTCTGAACTTGCCTCCTCTAGAGTAAATGCCCAGTAATTCTGGAAAAACTGCTTTCCCAGAAGAGGGCAGGGGAGTCCCAGGTGAGGGCATCAGTATTTCTATTCCTGGTTGGCTACTCTGATCTGGGGTCAATCTTTCTGTATTTTGAGGTCTCCGTCATTTTTAAGCTCCTGGATAAGAAGGAATATTTTCAAAAGTGCCTAGAGCAGTGCTGGCGAACCTTTTGGCGATTGAGTGCCAAAGTTTATGAAATAAGAGTATACTCGCTCAACTCGCGTGCCAACCCATTGAGTGAGATAAAAGTATCAATTATTTTTATGTCCATAAGAGCATAAACAATAATTTTTAAAATGGTACTCACAGCTCCGCGTGCCGAAATAATTGCTCCGTGTGCCACTTTGGGCACACGTGCCATAGGTTCGCCACCCCCAGCCTAGAGAGAGAAATTTCACGATTATAGAACACTCTGAACTCGACTGACCAGACATACTATTTGAATTGAATTGGGACTGTACCATTGTTTTCTGTCCCCTTGAAAATGGTACATCTGGTCAGCCTACTCTGAATAGTTTTTGTATTATTACAAAAAGCCCAGAAGAATCATATATATATATATATAATTTTAAAGATTTATTTCATTGTTTTTTACAGAGACAGAGGCAGAGAGAGAAGAGGGAGGGCCCAGAGCAGTCTCC
This sequence comes from Craseonycteris thonglongyai, assembly GCA_004027555.1. Taxonomy (NCBI): domain Eukaryota; kingdom Metazoa; phylum Chordata; class Mammalia; order Chiroptera; family Craseonycteridae; genus Craseonycteris; species Craseonycteris thonglongyai. Next base: position 6,677 of record PVKE010046000.1, on the reverse strand, counting down.
ATAGTTGCACGTCATCAGTTTTTCAACATGGTTTTGTTCCACACAGGTGGGCAGGGGCCACACAGGGCAGAAACTTTGCTGGGGGCCTCCTGCATGGGAGGCATGACCCCTCAAGCCAGGGGCCCAACTGGAGGGTGAGAACCAAACTGGGGGCCTCCCACATGGGAAGCACACCCCAGTTCAGCATATGGGTCCACACGGCTGGGGCCGGGATTTGATCCTCAGTCCCCGGGGCTGCAAAGTGAGCACTTAACCCACTGAGCCATCTTGGCTTCCCCAGAATCCTATATTTGAATCACCCTGAAAGTATTTTTCAAGTATTTTGCATCACACAGCCCATGGTATTTGCATAAAGATAAAATGTGGTGTAGTGGAAAGAATATGGGCTTGGAGAAAGGAGACCAGACTCCAGTCTTAGTGCTGCCACTTTCTAGCTGTGTGACCTGGAGGCAAGTCTCCAATTATAGCCACCACTGAGTGCCTACAATGTGCCAGGTTCTTTATAGAAAAGGTTTCCTCCCAGCATGATAATTACTCCTGTTCTACACATGAGAAAGCATTCCATACAAGTCAGTGCAGGTCCTTAGATAGTGGGTGTCTAGGATTCAAATACGGGTTACCTAGATCAGGGGTTCCCAAACCTCAGGCCATAGACCAGTACTGGTCTGTGGCCTTTTAGGAACTGGGCTGCACAGCAGGAGGTAAAACTACATCTGTATTTACAGCCTCTCTCCGTCACTCACATTACCACTTGAGCTCCACCTCCTGTCAGATCAATGGCAGCATTAGATTCTCATAGGAGCGTGAACCCTATTTTGAACTGCACATGTGAGGGATCTAGGTCACTTGCTCCTTAGGAGAATCTGATGCCTGATGATCTGAGGTGGAGCTGAGGAGGTGATGCTAGTGCTGGGGAGTGGCTGCAAATACAGATGAACATGAGCAGAGAGGTTTGACAGCACAGAGACCATAATTAATCAATTCCCTGCAGACTCATATCAAAATCCTACCAGTGAGTGGCAAGTAACAATTAAGCTGCATCTGGTAGCAGGCTATATAATGGCAAGTGAGCTGATGTACTTCAATTGTATAGCTGCACCTGGTAACAGACATTAAGTGCGAATCCTACACCTGTTTTAGTCCATGCATGGCCTGCCCATTGTTTTAATGACCACTTCCATCTGTACCTCTTCTAAGGTGACCAGATGTCCCGCTTTTGGCGGGACAGTCCTGATTTTTAACAATTTGTCCCACGTCCCGCGACATTTTTAAAAAGTCCCGATTTTTGGAAAGAATGCACGACAAGCTAGGGAACGGCGGGAGATAGACCAAATTTTTAATCAAGAACCTCCTCTCCCCCAGTCAATGGTGTCCTGCTTTACCAATGTTAAAATCTGGTCACCTTACTCTTTCCTGCTCTGTGCACTTGTCTCAGATGGGATTGTCTAGTTGCAGGAAAACAGGCTCAGGCTAATTCTGCATAATGGTAAGTTGTACAATTATTTCATTATATATTATAATGCAATAATAATAGAAATAAAGTGTTCAATAAATGTAATACACTTGAATCATCCCAAGACCATTCCCGGTCCCTGTCTGTGGAAAAACTATTTTCCACAAAACTGGTCCCTGGTGCCAAAAAGGTTGGGGACCAATGACCTAGATGACTCCAGTTCCCCTCATTACTGCAGGGGTGGGAAATACATAAAGCCCTTGAGACATAATTGTAGCTCAGTGAACATCAGTTTCCTCTCTTTATTGTGCTAAAACAGATAAGTTGGCTCACAGTTCCAAAGGTTCTTTTCATTCTTTATCTCCCCTTCCTTCCTTCAGTCATTTAATTTTCATCAGCATAAGAGTCATTGAGAAGTATCAGTCCCCCATCCAGGAATCTACTTTGTTACCAGGAAGCTTTGTGGGTCCAGCTTCCACACCCTTTTCCTCAGCAGGGCTGGGTTCTGCTCTTGATACCCAGGTCTGCTGGAGGAGCATTTTTGCTGGTCTTAGAATCAGCTCGTGTCTGCTGAGCACTTACTATGGGCCAAACACTGCCACTATCCCTCTGGGTACATTTTCTCACTTCATCCTCAGAATTGAGGTATGAGGTAGGTACAGGTGATACCTCTATTTCAGAGATGAAGAAACTGAGTCACTTTCTGAAGGCCACACAACTTGCCAGTAGCAGTCAGAATTAGAAATCAGGGTTGCCTGACTCCTAAATTCTTCACACCCCTTAGAAAACAGGCATTTCTTTGGGAAAACTGGGATTTGCCCATCTATACCCAGCTGTCTTCTTGGCTGTCCCCACAACTCAGTAAAACAAAAGAAGCCAAAAATAGATTGTTCCTAAAATGAAGATTCCTAGGTGCCTGAGAGGGCTCAGGGCTAAGTAAACAGCCACTGTCAAAAAGAAAGCGCTATGTGTTACATGTCAAAGGCCATGTGGGCAGTCACAGCCTCTAACTTGGTAATTACACCCTTGGGATTTTGCTGAGGTTATATTTAAAATAGATAAAAAAAACTTCCATGAGTATATTTATTATAATGTTATTTTAATATCTAAAATTTGAAATCAATATAAATGTCCAAAACAAGAAACTGGTTGTGAACTATGTATGTATCAATACCAGCAGACTTATTCTATAAGAAATGTTATTTCTTATAAGCTGGGATAGCTCAACAGATTGAGTGCTTGCCTTGCAACCAAGAGGTCTGGTAATCGAATCCCAGCCTGGGCCCATGCAAACCCACATGCTGAACTGTGGCACAACTGGTTAACCCTAGGATGGCAGTGATGGTTCTCACCGCCTATGTAGGAGGCCCCCAGTTTGGTTCTACCCACACAGCCTCACACCCACCTGTGTGGAATGAAACTAATGATGTACAACTATGGAGACTGCTCTGGGCCTTCCCCTTTCTCTCTGTCTCTCTCTCTCTCACATTCTCTCTCAAAACCAATAAATATTAAAGAAAGAAATAAAGAAAGAAATGTTATTGGAGGTCTTATAATAGTAGAGGAAAAGTGATACCAGAGGAAAATGTGGATCTAATAAAAAGCATCAGAAATGACAACTACATAGGTAATTTAAAGATCTTTTTCTTTTTAGCTAAATTACTTTAAAAGATGATTAAAGAAAATAATAACCACAAAGCAATTATGTAAAAGTAAATGTATGGCAATAATAACCCAAAGGCCAGGAAGGGAGAAATAGAAGTATATTGTTATAAGGTTTTTATATTATATATGAAGTAGTAGAATACCACTTGAAGATAAACTGGTAAGTTAAAGATGTATACTAAAAACCCTAAGACAGCCACTAAAGTGGCACAACAAACAGTTATAGCTAATAACTTAACAAAGAAGATAAAGATGGAATCACAAAAATGTTTCTTGATTAAACCTAAAAGAGTAAGAACAAGAAGAAAAATGAACAAAAAATAGATGGGAAAAGTGAAAAATAGCAAGGTGGCAGAATTAAAGCCAACCATATCAATAATCACAATAAATGTAAATGGGCTAAATATCCAAAGCAAAACAGAAATTGTGATAGATAAAAAAACAAGATTCAACTATATGCTGTCTACAAGGAACCCACTTTAAATACACTAATAGATTAAAAGTAAAAGGATGGAAAAAATAGATCATGCTAACACTAGTCAAAAGAAAACTGGAGTGGTTATATTAATACCAGACAAAGAAGATTTTAGAGAAAGAGTATAACTAGAGATAAAGAGAGTAATTTAATAGTGACAAAGGGATCAATTCATCAAGATGACATAATAATCCTAACTATCTGTATACTTCATAACAGAGCTTCAAAACACATGAAGCAAAATGTGATAGAACTGCGAGGAGTTACAGACAAATCCACAATTACTTTTTGAGATTTGAAAACTTCTCTCTTAGTAACTGGTAGGAGAAGTAAATTTTAAAAATCAAACTCAAGTGGTTCAGTTCAACGAGAATGGGAGGTGCAGGAAAGGAGTGAGGAGGAAATTAGTTAACTATCTTGGAAGGCTAATAATTGACCAACACATGAAAACAGGGACGACAAACTCGGTAACTCTGAGGCCAAGGGAAAGGAAGTGTTTGATAAACATAAAGCTCTTCTATTACTAACCATAATTAGGTCAGAAGATTTCCAGATTCCAGAGTCTCAGCCATCCTTCTTATTTTTGTATAAACAAACTGTACGCTTTTGCCACAGGAATATTGTTGCTCTTTAATCACATAGAACTCATCTATAGCAAAATCTTTTAAATTGTATAAAGTGAAACAGAATGGACCATCTATGACAGAGAGAGAACATTTGCTTTTTAGTGCAGTCCTAGATGCAGTCTGAGTGACTCCAAGCATAGAAGACTAAAACAAAGAAATGATATAAGCCATCATAATTAGATAGTGAAGAATGGGCAGAGCTACTGAGGAGACAATCCTCTATCTGTCTACTCAACATCCATCCATCACCCTTTTATTTATTTATCTATGCACCGCTCAGCATTTATTCTTCATTCATGTATCCATCCATCCACTCACTCATTCATAGTAGGACACCTTGTTCAGGGAGTAGGGGGAAGGCTTCCCCTGTGGCTCCCTCATCTTTCATCCTGTTCAGGAGTAACTGAGACTTCATATCTCATTTTGAATGCAGGGGAAATTACCATCAAAGCACATCTAGATCATTATTGTCACTTAGGGCACATTCTAGCAAAAACAGACATTCTGTTGCATGAAACCAAAGCTGTAACTCAAGTCTTCTCAAATCAGGTCCCCAAAGCACTGGGTTGCCAGAAATTAGGGCACAGTGGGAGACATATCAAGATCAAATTGTGCTGAAGGGAGAGGAAACCAGTCAAACAAAAGGCCCTTCTCCAAAAAGGGAAGCAGAGATGGGTAGAAGTGGGGGTCTACTTTTTCCCCTCTATTTCTTTCACTCCTCCCTTATTTCTGTCTCTTCCATCTCAATCAAAAGCATGATTTGGTCCTTAAGCACTAATCAGTTGGCAGATGTGCAAACCTCTCTTACAAGTGCTGAAATAAACTTCATTTAAAAGAGAATTTGGAGTTCTGAAGACACCATCAGCTTTGGAGTCTAGGTTCAAATCCCAGCACTTAGAAGTTGTATAATCTTGAGTTAGTCATTTAACTTCTCTGAGTCTTGGTTTTTCCATCTGTAAAATGGGAATGATACCAACTTTGTAGGGGTGGTTGAGAGGACTAAATCAGATAACACATTTGTGGGTATTATATTTCCCAGACTACAAACTTAGGTATCTAAAAGAAGAAAATCTAAATTTATTTTTCTGTAATTTAACTTTAAACACTATCCCGAGTTCCCATTTTACCTCCTGGTTAAATACAAACAACAATAACAATAAGAAAATAGTTAATTCAGGCAAATTCAAACATTTGAGGGTGTTTCTTGATCATTTCAGTTTTAAGCTCAATCAAGTCAGTATTTTATTTTGTCTTTTCTTCTGGACTGTCTGTCCTCCTTCATTTTGAGGTGCTTAAGTGTCATCACCATAGTGGAAGAAGACACTTGCCCTTGCTTACTCTCTGAAATGTGGTTCATTTTGACTAGCCTCTGTTCTAGAATATGCTGGCATCTTCTGGAACAACATAGCCCTCATTTATTTTCTAGAGTTGAGGCAGTTCTGCACAAGTCACTCTTCATTTTCCTTGTCCTCATGGGGGCCTCTGGCTTTCCTAGGCCACTATCTTTAAAACATTTTAGGGGAAGCCGGGATAGGTCAGTGGGTTAAGCAGTCACTTTGCAATCCCAGGGACCAAGGATCGAATCCGGCCCCAACCCGTGTGGACCCATATGCTGAACTGGGGAGTGCCCCCAGTTCAGTTCTCACTGGGATGAGATCCGGGCCCAGCTCCTGCCCTGTGCAGCGCTGCTCCCACCTGTGGAATAAAACTATGTGGAAAAACCAATGATGTGCAACTATGGAGACTGTTCTGGGCCCTCCCCCTCCTCTCTGTCTCTGTATCTCTCTCTCTCTGTCAAAACAATAAAAATAAATCTGTAAAAAAAAATTTTTTTTTAATTTACCTTAAAGGAAGTCACATCATTCAACACACAAAGGATAAAAAATAAAAAAAAAAACACAGAAAAATTCTCTCATTCTTTCCCCCCAGGCTCTCCTCTCTAGAGGCAACCATTTTTACTAGTTTGTATGTATTCTTTCAACAAAAATTTATATGTTTATGAATATATATACACATTATATATATAATCACATAATATATATCAGGGGTGGCCAACAAGTCGATCACGATCGACAAGTCGATCGCGATCGACCGGCCGATCGCGAGGCCAATTTTGGTCGATTGTCAATTGCTCGCAATGTCTGGGGTGGAATTCTGTGTACCATGGACTTTGAAGCGATTGTAGCTCTTATAACTCGAGCGGCGCCGCTGCGGCACCCGGCTGATTTGAAGCGCCAACTCGAGCAGCTGATTTGAAGCGTCAAATCATAACATACAATCCTAAGAAACTGACAAAATGGGGTATCAGAGTTTATACTCTAGCTGACTCGAAGACTGGCTACATTTGCTGCATTTTGCCATATTATGGATCACTCACAACAGAGCTCTTGGTCAGACCCAATTTACCTGTTTCATCAAGAATTCCGATACACTTATACAAAATGTTGTTGGAGAAAAT